>JACMIF010001476.1:8060-20611 GCA_014805445.1 Diplogasteroides magnus | reverse complement strand
GGTTACGGTAGAATTTGTCTCGCCGAATACTATCCATTGGTCTTTGGTTCGAGGCCCTACGACCATTTTTAAGATTCGCCGGCGAAGGTTCGCCGGCGAGGGTTCGCCGACGAAGGTTCGCCAATGGCGAAGCTTCTTGCATACGGCCACCGAATTAAGAAGAAAGGCACTGTGATCTATTACTAATTATGTGAATTATTAATTTTATACGAAATTGGGTGATGAAATCTAGTAGTTAAAAATTAATTCATGTATGTAGGGTACTGTTCCAATATGCTAAACTTTGTGCGCAATAATTTCCGCTGCAGTAAAAATAACTAATCATTGTCCAAGTGGTTGTGCTCTCGGACCATCTTGACTATGCTCTCAATTCCAAATTTTCTCAAAGCTAGAGATAACGAACATGCTAAACCGGCCAGTGCAGTATATTTGTGGTGCACTCTGGAATATAATATGCAGTGATCATTGTTATTCAAGCACTGAGAAAAATTGCAGAACAAAACATAATTCGGTCGGGTAATTATGGCGCACCCTGTATTTCATTGCTCAACAAAACATTACAGGGCAATGGGCGGAATGCACTTACATAAACTATGTCCGGCTTGTTGTACAGTTCTTTAGCGATATTTGAGTACAGTTCACCAATTCTGTAAATGCGTGCGATTCTGTTCTCAACGTTTTCAGTCTTGCCGATGTGCACGTCCAGTTCTCAATAACATAACTTTCAACAAAAAATAATGAAACTGCTCGGACTGTGTTTATTGGCAATTTCCTGTTGGAAGTATTCTCCTATGTTCCTTCCCTTGGGATCAACTCTTCTACAGATTCCATCCAGTAAGTACCCGAACGTCAGAGCGTGATAGGACGTTTGGGACCCTTAAGATTCATGAAATTATGCCAAATTTACTGAAACAAATTCTTCCTGGAAGGTGGAAGGCAATCGTGCAGTGGACATCAAAATCATAATGATAAAAACGCGTCTGCTTATTTCAGCATTATTGGCCATAATTTATGGCGTAAGCGTTTGTGGCTCCTGCGTTTTCCTCAAAAGCCCTTTTTTCAACATTTTACCAACCTGGCGCAAACTGAGCCCTTTGTCCTTCCACCAATCGATCCATTCCTTCTGCATTCGTTGCCTCATCTGCATCAAGAATAGTCACAGAACCATCGTCATCGGTGAAGTACGGTATGCCAGCCTGTGGAGTTGTCACTTTTAAATTATGATACAATGTCCGTTTGCACATCTTGGTAGTCGCGCACTAATTTCCAAAGAGATTATTTTTGATGCAAGGTATGTTTCAGGTCACATATGTATATACTGATGTCGAATTCAATATGCTCGACGAAACAGGTCACTGCAATACATAAAAAATAATCTGAATATGCGGTAATGAAACAATGTTGCCATTTGAATGCTTCGTATTTCAAAGTATGGATGATAAGGAAAGTGGGTACTTGATGATGTAGAATGTGTGAAATCGTGGTGTCTTCCTTTCCTCTCTGAGCGTACTCAGGCCAGTACTTGCTGAATGAATCAAACAGGAATTTGATATTTGTGCCATCGTTGTGAAATGCTATAGAGATTTTGACTTCTTTGGCTTAATTTCCCTTTTGCGTCGAATCAAAGTTCTATCTTGGCCCTGAACTATCGCTACGAAATAGCCTTCATAAGAAATGGAAATGCATGTAGTTTTATGGCAACAGTAGATAGCGTTGATACCTAACAGGATCAGAATAAGAGAGCAGTCCCTTCTCTACGAACGAAGCGAAGACCATTGAAGCAAGCGACTGAAACATAGTGATATTTTATCGAGCATCAAGACCTCTATTTCCAGTAATAGCGATATTGCCTAAAAGCGTTTTTATGCTCTCGCTGATGCATATTAGAACATATTTCATTTCGATTTCAATTGTGATTGAATGTCGGATTAGGTATTTGGTGTAAAAATTCAACTTTTGTGCAACTGAATATCGTTGCCATCGTATCCTCCCTCCACTTCCATCCACACGAAGAATCAGCGTAGCCGCCCCACAGATCGACTACGAGATCACCTGAATGTGAGAATGAATAACATGTTTGGTTAACTATCACGATAGCTTTACGTATTGTCAAGATTAGTGAATGTGGTGGCTGGTTGAATAACGTATTTCTCAACGGTTACTTTTGTTATGTCATTCTCCGGGAAGTAGTTAAGTTTCACGAGGATTACAAGTACCGTGTTCAGAATCACCGGGCATAATTTCTTTTGTGTATGGTGTCGTATAAATACAAATAATACCGTTGACATACGCAGCAAAAGCGGCGCCCTGTGGCTCCCAGCCATCTGTGAAATTCTCCCTGAGATTGAAGCAATCGTTAACTTTTGCTCTTATTGTTTGATCAAGAAACGCATGGAATAAACACACATTGTCAGACATTAGCGCAGCAACGATGAAATTGGAGCTTCATCATGAAATGTTGACGCATTTATCCATTTCAGCGCTATGGCGCAAATGCTCATGACGTAGGAGATGCATGTTCTCTTGAGAACGGTAAGCTCTCTCACCTGAATACATCCTCCACTCCTTGGTATGCTGGGTTCAAAACGCGTCCCCCAATGTTCGTGCTCATACCTGCAATCGGGCACAAGGTCACGTGCGAAAACAAGAAAAGAACATGACACGCGTAAATATCCAAAACACGTATTCTATGCGTCCACAAAGAGTAGATAAGGAACTCCCATTCTCATTCTGCGTTCAAGCAAACGTAAACATTTCCACATATACAGCAACAGTGATAACTATATTTGTATTTAGAGTGTGCTACATATCAGAGTTGGCAGTACCTATGTATATATACGAAGTCAATTATGTTTCAGTGGCCTTATATATAATAGTTGTAAAGCTTTCGTGAAACATAAACGATCTCGCATACAATCTGCCAACCCTACTACATGTCGTGTCCTGAATATTTATTCTGGTAAGGGAACAAAATAGGAATAACGGCGTCTCATAAGAGACTCCGAAATAAGCTCCAGCGACATTGCAGAGAACTACTGAAGAGAAAAACTGCAGCAAAAGGCCACATTTTGCAGCCTTTTGAAGTGAGGAGGTAACTGGCAGCAATCAATGTAAAGCGAGAGTGGGCACCTATTGCTGATGGGTTGGGACGATTTGTTTGCGTACACTACAAATTGTGAGCCTGTGAACTACAAGAGATGGGCAGATAGGAACTAAAACGGGAAGATTCCTCGGTAGATGAAAGGAGAGGACTGGCGGTCGAAACCCTGAACCCGTGATTAGATTTTCAATGTTTCGATCGTCTAGATTAGGGTTTCTAAATCGGTATTCAAATTCATTTCTGATTCTTCCATTCTCCTGGGAGCAGTTGTCTCTACGAACGACAGACAACCGCTCCGCGGAGAATGGAAGAATCAGAAATGAATTTGAATACCGATTTAGAAACCCTAGTCTAGATCATCATGCTTCGAAATTATCTTACACGGGCTATGTTCAAGCCAGGGTTGGCAGAACGACTAAAATAGTATTTTTCATTCCGTCTCTCTGTGCTCTCCATCGTGCGGTCGTCCCTATGCGCACGACCGCACGATCGAGAGCACAGAGAGAAGGAGTGCACTATTTTAGTCGTTCTGACAACCATGGTCCAAACTGAAAGTATTTATCTGCAACCGACCATTCTCATTTTTGAAGAAGTATTATACGAAGTACAGAATAGTTGAGTCACAGCGAAAATATTAGTGCAGGCTACATTTTGCGTGCGTAAATACGAATGCGAACTACGTCCATTCGGCCGGTCACACGAGTACAACCAACTACAAAGTGTGAACGAGTGCATTTCGTACAAAAGTTTGAAGTTCTCTGTTTGTGATCTTCGACATATCTCTATGTGGCTAAAGATAACATCTCACATGAGCAAATGACATGGAGCATAGCAAATATGCAATCGCTACCACGTGGAAACGTATTTCTATAAGGGGAAATGTTTTTGCAGTTTTGTGCTTATTCTGGCAGATATGCCTTCAGACATCTGTAGTGATCTGCTGCAACGATTGAACTTATGAAGGATGGAAGAGTTCATGTAGTCGTCATCCTTGCATAGGTACAACTGCACATCTTGCGTTTTATCTTCAAAGGGGCTTTGTAACAACGAAACAATATAGAAGTCTCATCTCATTGTGCTGAATAGTAGTGATGAATGCTAGTATTTCTCTTTTTCATATGTTATTGTCTGATCCCTGCGAATTGAGATGTGAAATGAACATCTCCAATGGGCATTCATCCAAAATGCACATTACCACAGAATCCCATTCAACAGGGTCATTCACCTGAAAGATGTTAGAGATCGGATTCAGGGAACGGTGATGAGAGGCGGTTACAGTCTTCTCTCGACGGTCAGACAACGACCACTTGCACACTTGGGTACACTCGTCATGGTTGAGCGAGCCTCTCTATATGAGAAGAGAACTCTTAATCCCCCTAATCTCTTACGATCGGTTGTCCATTCGTTTGAGGTACAATGAGTGGGCGGGGAGTGGAGTGGTCACAATGATCAGTTGTGACACCCTAAATAAGGCTCGATTCCAGTTAAGCGAACTGTTCACTCGTACAAAATGATCGTTTATTCGTACATATCACTGTGCATATGTGCTTCTTCCGACATTTGTATGAGCATGGGAAAAGTGGTGAGTAGTAGGGTGCGCAAGTTCAATGATATACTGACAGCCGGTTCATTTCTAGCCTCCCCATTCTCTTCAGAGCGGCCACTATACTGGTTAGAGGCGACCGCTCCGAATGGAATAGGGAGGCTAGAAATGAACCGGCTGTTAGTATTTCATCGAACGTGCCCACCGTAGGACGGAGGAGGCAGAGAATGGAAATGGTGTTTTCGTGCTTTATTGTTCATCCTCTTTGTTGCCAGATAGTCTTGTGAACCGGATAGGAAAATGCTTTACATTTTCGCATGTTTGGGTACAATTATCGCAAAAAAAAATTTGTATAGTAATTTTCGATTGTCGCTGAGTCTTCTGGACTCAAAATCAAACTGATCTTCTCTTTCCATGTACTGTCATGTTTCCAGAGTTTCCAGATTTGAAAACGCTCAACATCTGTTTTATGGTCTTTTACGACTTAGAATTCGTAAATCTGGCCAGGTCTCGTGATTCGTAAATATATATTTGCTAATCCCTTTTACGATCCTAAATGTTATCCTTCGTATGCACAGTAGTCGTGTGACTACAGAAGTAGTCCAATCAGGCACATTCAATCAGAGGAAAACATTTTGAGTCTCTACTATGGTTGGCAGTTTGATTATACTTACGCATATGTTTCAATGCTATTATATGCCTCAATGTGTACTAGAGTTGCCTGATGGAATGCGAGAAAATGGTTGCTTATGATAGCAACCATTTCCTCGCAAATTGCCTTCCAATCATCCAATAGCGAGCCTCTTATGCAACCGTGAAACATATAATTCTTCTCATAATTGTAATAATTCCGCATCTCTTACCTGTCTGCATCTCTCCAAACAGACCGCTAAGGAGAACATCTTGCATCCACATGAATGAGAGAATCTCGCAATCGTGCGATTGCCGCAACAGATCGAATGCGGGGGACCGCGCCGAATGAACTCCTTCACGTTCACCCCGCATTCCATCTGCCTACTCTAATATGTACCATCCATGAAGCATAATCGGTAACGTTATTATTCTGCCAACCGTAGTCTGTTCCCTACTGCTTCTTGTTCATTCAACAGTAAGCGTAGCTGCCAATACGACTTCATCCGCCTCTTCATATCGTTACTGTGCGCAGGTGTAACTTCCTTGTTACATGGCACTGGCGCTCTTTTCTCTACTTATTAGATACTGTATCCTCCATATCGTCTACCAACTGCTGATCTCGGAAATCTGATTGCGAGTTCCGTTGCGATTATGGTCTGTAGAATTCTCTTTCGCATTCTTACAAATGACTATTATGGGGTTTCGTACATTTCACTACGGTATTAATCTTCCACTGTGAAGATGAAACTTTTCCGAGAGTTACAAGTTGTGTCGAATCCAAAGGGATAAGACTCCACTCCATCCATTGACCGTTCTTAAGTGCAGACAGATTAGATTCCCCGAGATTATTTCATTTCGTTATCGTCGTGACGCGACTTGCACTTCTGAAATAGCGACTTCTTATCGTCGTTTTTGTGCTGATGTTTCGCTATTTCATTGTAAGAATGTGTTTTTAGTTACCGCAATTGCTCCTAAGACAATCTGAATGCTGGAATGGTACATCAACGTGTTTCGTATCACGGAGATCATCATCTGTCTACTTGCACTGTCCACGGCTGTCCTTCTTACATTTGTTCTGGTTAAGACTTCAGCCTTCCACGTAGCGTTTAGGTAATTCATTTTGCCTTGTCAACATACACTATTTTCAACTGATTTTTGATTGGTACAACGTCATGTCATATGGCAAATATGATATTGGTGCATGTACCGAACTTTTTTTTCCCATTTCTATCGTGACCTATGAAAGATGAACTGGCAAGCATTTGATCTGTTGAGCTGCGACAAACATCCGTCTGAAGTCATCAGAAAACACGATTTATAGAATACTTTCAATGGGGAAAGAGCCTCACTTAGAGTTCAAATCTTCAAGTTCATTCGTCTAATCACTGTCGAGAGGTCTTAGCGGAATCGCTTTAGACAAACCGTTCGAATGAAACTAGCCGAATGACACATGCATTAAGCCGGGAGTACTAAACAAGCACTTTATATGATGGGTTCACGGAAAATAGTCATTGAGTGCAATCTCTCCAAAAGCAACTCTGCAGTTAGTTTTGGATGACAGGTTTCTTTCAGATTTACGTTAATGATATTCGTCGCGGGCTCAATGGTATTCGAATTGACCAATCTCATAGTTGTAATAATTCAGCTGGCACGAGGTATTTTTTTGCCGCTTTTTTGCATTCGCAAAAACATGTGCAGGAGACCCTGACCGAGATGCAATCGACGATGGCAGCAACAATGCGTTGTCACGGGTTGAAGATGTATTGATTGTTATTGGACTGAACGCATCGTAAGATACTCTTTATATTTGATCCACTGGCCACTCCAAGAATCTCGCTACAGAAACATCAAAAATCAATAACTCGACCCTTCCAGATACTCGCTGTGGGCGTCGACGGCCGTAGTGTCAATCGAACGTTGCATTGCTACGTTCTACGCCTCGCGATATGAGCGTCGATTCCACACAATCAAGGCTAAAATCGGCTTCATCGTCGCTTTCGTGAGTTTGAAAATCAAAAACTGGAATATCAACAAGAACGTGATTTTCAGGTCGTCATTTTCGGAATTCAGATGGCCGTGCGAGGTTTGTGTAGTGTAGTGGAGCAAATGAATTCTCTTCCTAAGATTATCTCTAGTTGATGTTTTGCGCTGGATTTTTGGCATCCAGTATTTTTTGCAAAAACTCGTACCTGTTATGTTGTAAAGGCAGATAGATTCATAGCCCAATAAGTATTCCATTATATACAAGCATTGTGACTAGATACATGTTTCAGAAGTATGGGCACCGTATTTGGATCTCATGGCGCTCGGATTAATGACACTCGCCAACGTTGTGGTGAGCACAAATTATAAATCTTCTGACATGATAACACTCAACACAACACTCTTTAAAGAAACCATAAGAGATTCTGGGTCAACTATTCTGTCGACGTGGTGCTTTTAAGTTACTTTCATTACATACGTTAAACCGAAAGCTTTTATTGTTTATTCTAAAGCATGAAATATATTAGCAAATATTGCCTGTTGGGGTAGCAAAACCAATCAATAACTGAAGATTGATGAAAGAGTGCATGGTGATTCGGCATGGCTTGAAACGACAAATGCCAAACTTCGTTCGGCGAATTCCCTCGCTGATCATTTCAGCGGAATTCATCGGATGAAATTAATGAGCGCTTATCAGGAAGGTGTGAAACATACATTTTGGCATTAACATTAAAATAGATGGCATACTTCCTCCATCTAGACTTTCCAGCCATTAGTAGAGAGCTAATTTAGACGAATCCATTTCAGCTCGGAATCGTTGTCTACCACGTCAATTCTAAACGTGACATCATAGGACTGGACCTCTCCTATCGCTACCAAGTGAAGGAGAATCTCAAGGTAAACGTCGTTTATTTACTTCAATGTCTACTGTACACGACAAATAAATAAACGCAAATGTGCAAAAGAAATGATGAATAGTTGACAAATTGATTATTCCAATCCAATTCAGACATCACGATTCTTCCTGCCCCTATCACTTTTCTGGTGCATCGCTCAGTTCGTGCTATTCGGTCTGATAGCATGCGTCTACACTGTCGAAGACCATATTATAGTACGAATCGTCTGGTTCGTCTTGTATCTGGTGAGAATTTCAGCGTCACTTTTGCTGCATTCTGAATGTTTTGTGGTCTTGGCCTCAAATCTCTTAAATATATTCACCAAAAATCAAGTAAATTCGTGAATTCTTGCTGCTAACAATCTAGTGATGTCATAAAAGTTTGCTCACAAGCATTAGGATTGAAAAAAAGAGAAACACGTTTGATAGACCATTAAAATCTTATGTTTTTCAGGTTCTCGACGTGGCTCCTCTTATTTTATGCTTTTCCGTTCTTCAATCATCCTCCCTTCGTCCTACTCTCGTCAATTTGGGATGGAGGAAGTGAGATTTGTCCCGGTTACGGTATCTGACAGTAGTGTAAGATATTTCAGAAAGCTGCAGCACATGAGTGACACCCAGGTGGCCAGTGTCTCCGCCACTTACCAGGTATGGCTTGCAATACTATCATTATTTCTATTATCTACTAGTGTACCTTTTGTAAAAATTGAGTCTGTAAATGACAACTGCATTAATATGCTTCCTGAAACTTAGTCGCGCGAGGTTACTTTGCAAGTGCGTTTGATATGCATTCGCATCCCCTTCATTGTAGAGCTATAAAATCTTATTCATTGCAGGCATTCTACAATCAGCAGTGGGGCGTCTCAACTAAGACACCATGTCATTAGAGAATACATTATGTGTGTGATATGTACCCGTGTAGATAGGAGGCCAAAATACAACAGCGCCATGGGCAATAGCACCGCCATCAATTCAAGGCTCAAGGGTCCACTTCACCATTATGGCTCAAATGTCCATGGCGCTCATGATTATCTGTCAGATTCGCATAGCAGTCTATTTACAAGATAGATACAATTACATAATATGTTCATTCCTATGCATCTCATTTTCACGTTGTTGTGTCTACAACAACGCAAGACATCAAATATTGTGTGTTGTGTCGTATCTCTATCAGCTGATATCGTACCGGTCAAAGATTGGAACAACTTTTGCTATATTAGATCTCGTTTATAGCCACGATTGTATGTTATTATCTGTATTCGAATCTACCTCATACGCAATACACTTCACTTTGTGCCTACATTTCAAATAACGCACATGGGCTGTGCACAAGAAGTGGCTTGAGATCTTCCTTGTTTTCAATGAGAATGTGCAAACATGACAAGAGCGCTTTTTCCTGCGACAAAATAAGGGAAGGGGTACATGGGGAGGAACGCGGAGAAAGGTTAATTCTTTCTTCTTAAAGTTTGATTTGCTATAGAAACTGTATCAAATATGTCAATCGCACGCGTTTCATCAAGTACAAATTCAGGCTGTTATAAATGTTGAGGACATTTAATAAGATAGTAAGATGGATGTGCACTTTACATCTTATGTGCACTTTAGAGAGGGAAGCTTTCTCGAACTTTTGTTCTCCACTCGAACCCTCAACGTTCCCTTCAGCACTACTTCAATTCTCAATGGGATATTGTCGAGAGACCGACTCTTCATTCAAGATAGTTGATTCATCGAAGCCACATACAATAGAAGTTCATCCACAACATCTTCTTTATCATTGCACAACCCCTTCATGATATCAAAAAACAACAACAATTGTACAGAACCAAAAACAAACAATTAAATATTGAACCTGTAGTAGAACACGTGAAAGAGAAATCGCCTACTCGATCCTGCATCTTTGGCAAATGATACAATAAAACCGGGAAATGAATCTCTAGTTAAAGAACGAGAGAAAATAGAAAGTCATTAATAAAACACTTTAAAAAATTATACAATCCTTCTGAGAAACAAATAACAAACCCGCCTCATCGTACCCCTATTCAACTATCTAATAGCGCATGCCCGAGCCAGATGGCTCCTGTTGTTCGCTCTCCCTTTGCTGCTGTGCTCTTGCCAACCTCTGAGCCTTCCTTGCATTCATTTCTGCCAGTCCCCTCATAAGCGATGGGGCGGGTCCTCCGGCCATCGACGGTTCCCCTCCTCCCCTTGCAGCAGGTGCAGCAGGGGGGATCATTCCCTTTCTCACCGTTCTCCTTGCCCTGAACTCCCTCAGCATCTCATCAGTGATGACCAGTGGCTCGCGATACTCATTCGGTCCGACTGCAAGGATGAAGGAATGATTGATAGGACCATTTCCCATTCCTTTTACAGTATACCCAATAAATAGACCTCTATACATTGCCTACGCAACGCAACAACTTCCAAAGTAACTTCCTTTAACCTCTATCGTATTGATGTAGCAGGATAGATAAAGGATATAGTCTAGATACAGGTTATTTTATATGTAGCAATAACAAAATAGAAAATTAATTTCATAGAATCCCTAGTTTCCTTCTTCGTTAATAAAGTTTCAAAGGGCAGGAAAGGCCCGTTCGTTCATGCTGTCATTCAGATTTATCTACTCTATTATAAAGCATTGCTCTCCCACCACTGTCTAATAGGCGATAGACCGACGGTCTGACCGTGCATGGAAAGATGAGAGTTCAAACAAATTCGTACCTTGGAAGGTCGGGTCCTGCATAGGATCCTTGGGGAATGTCAGTCGAGTCCTGTCCTCAGGGTAGAGTGCGAGGTTGACCTCTTCCCATGTAGTAGTCTGCAAGTTACGGTATCACAACATCACAATCGATAGTCAATCGATATTTCACTAGATATATCTAATAGAATGATTATATGCAGCCACTTACCCGATGCGCTTCCAGTCTCTTTAGCTCCAACTTAGTGAACTTGACCTCTTCATGGGGATTCTTCATGGGGTATTTCCTCTTGATCAACGTCTGAAATGAACCAAAATTCACTTTTGACAGTTTACCATGCTTAAACATTCAATTTGTCGTTGTCCATCATAGTTTCAAGCTAAATTTGATTTTGCGCAAACCTTGTTGTTAAAAAAATGGTAACATCATTTGTGGATAATCGGCACCAGTTGGCACTGTGTGGTCACGTTCGTTTGCAGCAGTTTTGCTTGTATTCCCTGCATACCTTCACCTTCTCTGCCATTCCCTCGTACTTTCTGTCTTCCAATTGTCCGTCTTTGATCGCGATGTAGATGTCCATCTTAAACGGAAATAAGATATTATTTAAATTTACAGGATTGAAATTTAACAAATAAATTTGTACTATTTTTTATATTTTCGTATAAAGTTTTGTGACAATGTAAATAGTGGACCTTTCGCATCTTCGCTCGCATTCGAATCTCTCGTCTCTCGATGATTAGACGCATCTGTAATGAGATCGTTCACGGTTCATATCTATTCCTTAACAGTTCCGAGCGAAACACAACCACTATGTAGGTCAAGCAGGTAGTAGTGTCATCTAGTCAAGGCAGAAAGAATGACAAAGTGCATTCCCTTTGTCTGTTCTCTCTATCGCGCTGTCGTATCAAAGTACTGGAGACGACCGGATGAAAGATGGCGCTGAGGGAAGGAATGCACTTTGTCATTCTTTCTGCCTTCACTAATGTCATCGATTCATCGATCTAGGCTCGACTTCGCAGTAGCGACGCAAATAACCACGTCGCTGTTCTCTTCCGCTATATTTCTATCAACCACAGGCACCCAGAATAGCATAATATAGCCCTTTATCCTCGATGGTCTGCCTGTCGTAATCACTATGGTTTGCAGCATCCTCCACACGACATTTGCAGAGAGATTGCATTTTTTTGACTATCTTGTTCGTGTATGATTCAATCGATAGATATGGAAATGAAATATAAGAACTTAATGGATATTTGCGTCATAATGGTGAAATGCATAGGTGCGCCATCATATCGCGGAAAAACAATAATATGTCCCTATTTCAGTCCTCTATTTCCCCCACTCACCTTGTCTCTTCCCAGAATTTTCGCTGTTGCGGGCCATTGGGGGAAACAATCCTTGCAAAGATTCCTGCAATATGCTTTCGTTTATTTTCTATGTTCATTCCACTTTTTGGTTATCTGTATTTACTCATTGCTATAAATGATCGCACTGTGATATTGCGTTAGATAAATTGTAAGAGACCATCATCTAGGAATGAAACATTTTGGGGGGTATTCGACATTGGAATGAATTATTACTACTTAAGACAATTTCATACTAACAAGGGAAGGTCGCGAAGTGTCCTCGAGGTTTTTGATCCTAATATGTATTGTTCGAGTGCCCTTGACGAGTGAACAATAAAACTACCTTTACTTTTTC
>JACMIF010001475.1:10253-23477 GCA_014805445.1 Diplogasteroides magnus | reverse complement strand
ACGATGCCGCATGGACTCCAACCATAATGAATGTCAACAATAGATACTGCGATATCGGTTGTCCACGAGGCAATCTTGTTGTAAGTTTTCGATCAAAAGACATTGGGCTTCTGCTATAATTTTGAAAATGACAAGCTATTGATTAATTTTCTGAATTAGTGCATAGGTACCTATCAGATCGGCAACAGCCTAGTCTCTAACAATCTGCTCACATGTGATGCAAATCGTCCGAACCCGGCATATAACTATCTGTGGTGCAACGAAGACAACGGAGGCTTCAGCCTAGTTTCTCCCATTCCATCCGTCTACTGTGCTGACAGTAATATTCATGTTTTTTCTCCTAAAATAAGCTTCGATACTTGAAGACTCCGTGCAAGTGAATGTTACGCGTACTGGCAAATGCGCCAGTGAAGGCACTGTGACGGGAAACATCGAGCCGACGACCGCTACGACCACAGACGCAAGCACAACAGTGGGCTAAAAATCAATAAGTCCATGAAAATTTAAGCCGTAAAACATTCAGACAACGATAAGTTCTAACGCGTATGTCTGCGATAACAATTGCAAATTCCACGTCAGCTCAGCTGGCAATGACGCCACATGGACCCCAACGATAATGAATATTAACAATAGATATTGCGAGATCGGTTGCCCCAGAGGCAATTTTATGGTTAGTGTTTTATTGTAAGCACACAGAGTTTTTCAGTTATTCTTTAGAAACCGACATGGGTTTTATTGCAGTTAGAAGGTTATGTTGTCACGCACAACCTGCTCATCTGCGGTGTGAATCCAGCTGATTCAACAAATGACTACTATTGGTGTAACGAAGACATTGGCGCTCACAGCCCAATCATGATACCGACTGTCTATTGCAAGGATGGTACGGCTCAATCCAATTTTGACACACCTCTAAACGGAACGTATTGAGATTCGATCCAAGTTAATGTCACCCGAAGTGGAAATTGCGTCACTCAAGGCACTGTAACGGGAAACATCGAGCCTTCCACCACAACGACCACAGATGCAATCACAACAGTAGGATCCAAATCAATGATTTCAGGACGTTAATGGCATAAAATTCAGACAACGACAAGTTCTGACACATACGTATGCGATAACAACTGCGCATTCCACGTCGATGTCGCCTCAAACGATGCCACATGGACACCAACCATAATCAATTACAACAATCCATATTGCGAAATCGGTTGTCCCAGAGGCAATCTTGTTGTAAGTTGACTTGAGACAGCTAATAATTTGGAACTGACGTAAAAGGGTTTTCTGCAGGTGGACGGCTCTGTCGTCACGCACAACCTGCTGATCTGTGGTGTAAATCGAGCTGTTCCAACCAATGACTACAAGTGGTGTAACGAGGACACTGGCATCCACAGCCCAAATTTCATACCAACTGTCTGTTGCAAAGATGGTAAGCACAAACAAGTGATGTTTCCAAAAAAATCTACATCTTGAGATTCGATCCAAGTTAATGTCACCCGAAGTGGAAATTGCATCACTCAAGGCACTGTGACGGGAAACATCGAGCCTTCAACGTAGGATCTTTCTGTTGCTATCCATCGTAGCTTACTATTTTCAGGACTACCACTGTTGCAGCGACTGATACAGTATGTGAAATTGTACCCTCATTATGAAAGAGGGGTATTAAACATAGTGTCGCTGACGGTGGCTATATTGACAGCCGTCATTTTGAACCGAATAACTTCATTCCTAGTCGTCACTCATAGATAACCGCTAGAAGAGAAATCGGACGGCCCGAAATGGCGGCTGTCAATTTAGTCACTATCCCTGGCATTGCAGACAACCACCAGCAGTTCGACCTACGTGTGTGACAATAACTGCATGTTCCATGTGGAGCTGAACTCGAACACTGCTCGCTACACGCCGACCATAATGAATGTCAACACCAAGTACTGCGAAATAGGCTGTCCACGAGGAGATCTCTATGTAAGACGCAAACTTCAAATCCAATACCATGAAGTATATTCAGTTGAACAGTGTTATGGTCCAGCACAATCTGGCCATATGTGACTTCGACATGGCTGATCCTACTATGAACTATCAATGGTGCAATGAAGACGATGGCAAATTCACCACAAATCCAATTCCGATGATCTACTGCCTTGACAGTTACCGCAATTCCCAGTTTCATTAATTATTCACCATTCAGACAATGTTCAACGTAACGTGACGAGGAGCGGAAATTGTGCCACACAAGGGGTGGTCACGGGAAACATTGAGCCTAGCACGTAAGCCAGTGTTTTGAAAAAGGTACTGGAAGCATGTATTCAGGACTACGACTGCCGTCTCAAACACGGTGACAGGCTTTCCAACGGGAAGATGCACACCAGTTATTACAACTGACGGAATAACGCATTCGAGCAGGTTTGATCGAATCTCGAATGCAAGTATTTACGCAATAGAAAAATAACTGTTGATTCCGCTAACACATTTTTGAACGCGGTACGGCAGTTTAGACTGTTATCCAGTAAGTCTTTCAAACTGTGGGAGCGGAATCGACAGTTGAAACTGTCGCTAAGCGACAGTCTCGAGAAATCTATTTTTGTGCCAGCCTATAATTATAAAAAAATTAAATAGAAAGCCATTTGAGTTGCGAAATCAAGGGTTCGCACGAAAAATTCATCACACGAACCTCAACTCAGATGCGTGGTCGTTGATAAGTCCGCCATATGCAATGGTGATTCGTCCAAGCCCATGTGCACGTGCTCTGCTAGCTACACAGACACAACCTGCGGTGTTTGTAAGTCCCATCTTTTTAAACAAGCTTTCGATTTCTCACAATCAGCCCTGGCTGACCTCGAGACTCTCAAGGGATTGATGAAGAATGGAAGTGATCCCAAGATTATATACGATGTGAGCTCTGGTATACGGTAAACCGTTCACCACCATACTCATTTTAGATACTAGTTCAGTCGAAAAATGGTGCAGCAACGGTGCTAGCCAACCTCCCCACTCTACTAGCCTTCCTGACCGACGAACAGCGGGTGCAGCTCTCTCATGATATCAGGGATCTCATTATGGACGCGACATACGAGGGGATGACACTCGACTTCGAGTTCGTATCCAGTACAGATGTTGGTTTGGCTACTTTTATGATACAGTAGTCTAACTGCCAACTATGGAATGCAGTTGAAATTCAATATCAGTTGCATTTCTAGCACTGATTTCACTGCTTTCAACGACCCCTCACTTGGGAACTGCTTCACCTTTAATCACGTGAACGCCAGTAAGATCTACAGGGCACGGAGAACAGGAGAAAAAGGAGGTCTGATTTTCCGTTCTCGTTGTTCTTAACTTTTTCGTTCCAGGCCTGAAAATACGACTGAAAATTAACGTCGACGAATATCTGCCGTGGGATGACACTGAAGGCGTCGGCGTTTACATCCACCCAATAGGAGTCGATATCTACTTGGAGAGCGTTAAGCACACGGCCAGAAGCGGTGGAGAGGACCAGATATCCATTCAGAAGGTGCGCCATGGACATTTGGGCCATAATCATGAAATGGACAGAAGCACCATTGCTGTCGTTATTGCTTTGGCAAAACTATCTATGGCAGTCAGATACCAATTCAGAAGATCATTAACTGTTTCATCGAGTGAGCGAGAAGTACCTTGCTTATTAGTCACAAAGTGGTCAAATGGACAGACGCACGATTGTTGTCGTTAGCGTTACGGCGAAAATATCCATGGCCCTCTTGTCTTTCATACATTGCAGCTTGACCGCAGAGTTCAACTCATTATCTCTTTCAGTCCACGTTCAAACGTCTCGGCGGAAAATTTGGCAAGTGCGCTAAGGACAAAACATCTGCCCAATCCTTCTATTATCCAGGCGCTTACAGCGTAGATGTAAGCCACTTTTATAGTTATTCGAAATGCGTTAGGGTTCTTTTCAGGGCTGCTATCGCTCTTGCTATCAGGATTCGATTGAGAAACATTGCGGCTGCATGGATTCGAGTTATCCTAGAAGACCGGGTGCTGAAAGATGCACCGCTGACAAACGTTGGTTTTTGTGATTTATAGATAAGTTAGCATTCCTGTACGAGGGAAGGATGATGGGAAATTCCATTGGGAATAAAACAAGTGAATCTGATTGCAGTGAAATGTGTTGCCGATATGGTCGCCAAACGAGGCGATCCGTTCTTCTGGCCTGAATGTCGCTGTGCTCAGCCATGCCACGATGAGGAGTATTCCATGTTCACCTCGCGAATACCCTATGATATGAAGGTTGAATCACATTAGAACATTTCATTTTTATTCACCTAAAACCTTCTAAAAACATACAACAAAATCAATAACCAATGGTTTCCCCTCGTTTGGGAGCGGAAATATTGCAGAACATTTGCCCTGACGTACCGTTGGAGAACGTCACCACGGCCAATTGCAAGTCCGATACGGTTTGATATCATCATCGTCTATGAACTCAAATTGTGTCTGCAGAGCACAGTACTCATTATGTTTGGCGACCTGGAAGTCATCGTGAAGGTGGAGGAGGAAAAATTTGGGGTTAGCTTATCTACTAAGGGTTTCTAAATCTGCAGTCAGAATCATTTCTGATTCTTTCCTCTACGAGCGATAGACAGCCGCTCCGTGGAGAATGAAAGAGTCAGAAATGAATTTGATTACCGATTTAGAACCCCCTACTACTGGCGACTTCAAAAATAATTCTTTACAGACGAGCAAGCTTTTCGGTCAAGTCGGCTCAATTGCTGGAATCTTCATGGGAATTTCCTTTATTTGCGTTTTTGAGCTCATTACGCTTTGCGTGATTCTATCACGAATAGCACGAGGCCTGAAGATACGAAAGCAGAAAGCACCTCTGGCTCAAGCGATGCGATAAATGACGATTTGGTTGAACAAATGCTTGTATGGAGTACTACCAGCTGTCATATTACTGTCTTGCTGCAAAGCTCAAACTTCCGTGTATTTGCAGAATCATCAACCTCAACCTCTTCATTTCCCTATTTTTCAACTTGAGTAATTGGATACTAGCCAATTAACGCTTTCGTTGTTGTTGAAAAGACTCAAATGAACAAAAATACAACAATAAAACGAAGAAAAATGACAGATTAGCCCAAAAATTACGATTGAAATAATGAAAAATATCATCACGCTCCGGGTGAACTTTGCCTTGTTGTAATTTCCCTGCAAAGAGAATCTTTCAAGGTTAAACCACAACGACAGAGTGACCTTGGCAATTCTGTCCTCTCCACCAACGCCATTCTGGTTCCGGACACTGTTGAGGACTGTCTGAAATAATTGTGTTAATCGACATCTATACTGTGGTCGAACTGTGTTCCATTCCAAAAATAGGCACATATTTAGTGTGTCTCGGACTGCGCACGTATCTCGTCCTCATAGTCTCCAATTGATCCACTCTCCATCCTCTAGGCAACTTCCTTCTTTCTTTGTTCCTGAGGAGATCATTCGTCTTACATTAGACGATTGAGAAGCCTCACCATAGGAGGCAGCTTCGTCCATCCAGCGAACGCGGCCATGGCCACTGTAGCTTGCATCTCGAACTCGGGCAGACTCAAGACCTAAAACAAATAATGCTTCTTTTTAGGAATTAATTAATCGGTATTCCCTAGGTATATTGAGACACATAACGAATGAAACACTCTGCCAGTGTTCTTGGGATGACCGAGAAGAAATGCAAAAGGTAGTTTATATGTCAATAGAGGAGTGCCATTGATCCATCTTATTTCATCTTGTACGTATTCTATTGTGGAAAACGAACTTGATATACCGGGTACACACAGTCCATCTGGCTGACGACTGTGCACTTTCAAATTTGTGTGCTATTTCGTCGTTTCTCTGACCATTAGCCATGATTTTGAATAGGTTTAACGCCCAACATACATATAGAGGCTGACTTTCAACTTCGTTTACCACAATAATATCAGCACCCTAAATCGTATTTAACGAGTGAAACCATTCCTCCTTGTATCTATGGTATTGCTCTGTATTCGAATTGTATTGTGAGATCGGATAAAGAAGGAAATTAAATTATACGAATCCCCAGGGCGTATGCTTATGGTGTCTTGCACTCACTTGCACACATCCAATGACAGCGAGTGTGCCGTGTTCGACATTCAGAGCGAACATGTACTTGTAGAGGAAGTCGATCTCGTTGTCATGTACATCTGAATGGAATAATAACATAAGACAACCAATGCAAAACAAGCTCTGAACATGCTTCTAGACCAGTTACAAATATTTATCTCAGACTCCCTGCAGGATCTCTGCGAGAACGGACTATAAAAATGTGTGAAACTTTCAGTAACATCCCCAGGGCACGGATACACGCAGCCGTGATTTCATAATTTTTGGTCAAAGATCAAAATGCTTCGAAATTTCAAAATGACCCATGTGTTTCGCAGGGTAAAGATTATTATGCTGATGGACAATGCGAGAACCCACCATACGAAGAAGACCCAGGACGAATTGAAGGAATTTAGGGTGAAGTGCATTGACTACCCTACGCACCCGACTGGTTCCTTGTGACTTTCACGCCTTTCCTTTCCTGTATCACTTTTGCAGTGGAAAGACACTTCGAAATCAGTCGGATGCCAAGAAAGCATTGCACGAATGGATCTCATCGATGATTAAAGAATTCCGGAGGAAAGGAGCCGAGGAGTTGCCTATGAGATGGGCAATGATCATAGATACAACAACGTGGTTCATATCTCACATTTTGATGTTGATATGAAATATTTATGGCTAAATGATTTTTCTAAAGACTCCGGGCACTTTTGGGACACCCTATTACGTCCCAGGTAACGTAAAACACAAAAAAATCCCTCAATTTTATGGCGAAAATGACCATGCCGTCCTTGTCTCTCGCGCATTCTGTTCGAAAGGGAGAATGTGTGCTCATGGATGCACATAGAGGCTCAAAGTCACACTTTTTGTGATGGCGCAGACTAGGGATTCGAAATCGGTAGTCAAACGAGGAACGAGGTCCGATTCAGCCACTCTAATACGAGAGATGAAATATGCGACCGCGCATGATGTGAGATTGGTGTGAGAGGGAACCCCCTTGTACCGGAACCGCTCTCATCATTCCGACTCCGGGATCCGGGATAGTGTGGTCGACGTTATTATAGCCGCCTCACTCCGGAGAGCACTTGCCAACTCTACTACGTATCGTAACCAACTCACTTATCATTGTTAGTTCCATATGAATATCTGCCGGAATCATTGAAGAATCACGTTGCCCTGTATAACAGGACCATCGACGGAGATACTAGGGTCTAAAACGGTATTTTTTAAGACTCCGCTGATGTCAAGGATAAACTTAGCGCTAAGCATAACTACACCGTATCGAAGAGGAGTAAATTACAGTGGCGGAAGCAAATTCAATTAACAATGTTAAGATAAAGGTTTCTAAATCGGTAGTAAACATAGGAATTTCTCAATCGTCTACTTTCCGCTGAGCGTTTGTCTCTGTGTTCGATAGATAACCGCTCCGCGTGGATTAGACGAATGAGAAATTCATTTTACTACTTGTTTAGAAATCCTATTTGGGAAGTGGGATAATTTAGAATTGATGGCCACTAACGCACAGCCGTTTAAAATCGAAGGAGCGTGCAAAAATTGATCTCCGGGCCAACAATTTCTATTTGGGTCAATGCATCCGCCCGCAGCTGGTCAAAGTTGTAGTGAAATAGGTGAAATGCTCTAAACTAGGGATGGAATTTTAGGTGCAACATAGCTCTCTGCCCTCTCATTCCAACCGGTTGTCTATGATGAGCAAGAGAGGATGAGCCAACATTGCGTAAAGATAAAAGAACTGCACTTTGTTTGCAAAAGCGTTTCCTACTCCCTACTCTACTCTAGCACCACGTTCGCCCTTCTGTAAATATTTGCGATGCTGTCCCATATTCCAAATCGAAAACTAAAATGTCATTCAAATAGAGGTATTGCGTGACTAATAGAATAGTCTCCACAATGCTAAGCTCTCAGAATCGCAACGCCTTTCATCCAAAGCGTTGTTTTTCTCTCATTTTCATTCTTATATCTCTATGCTTTACGCATTGGGCATAGTTATGTCTTTTTGCTCATAAAAGCATCCCTCTCCCCAGCCAAGATGGTTCGTGTCATGTCATAACACGGCAGGTAATGTCACTTGGATAAGATCTTGGGTGCAAGAGAAAGCGAACCAGTGTGCGTGTATCTCAAAGCAGAATCGTTTTGTTGTCAAATAGGACATTTTACGGGAGTAGGACATTTCCGCACAGACACTTCCGCACACAGTGGAGAAAGACATTTCCGCACAAGACACTTCCGCACAGACATTTGCTCACAAGCCCATAACTCAGCCAGTTTTGATTTTCATGAAAAATGTTCCTGAGCAAAATATGCTTTGATCAATCCTAGGGGGTATTGTGCGCAAATGTCCTGTGCGGAAGTGTCGTGCGCGGAAGTGTCTGTGCGGTAATGTCCTACTCCCCATTTTACGGCACACGAAATTCGAGTTGCTTGCGTCAAGGACTTCCTCTAGTTAAATATTATAGAACTCTTAGATTAGTAAATTTGTCAGATCAACTATATACTGTCCATGCCACCACTTCAGCGCAAATGTCTTAGCTCGCCGAGTTGAGCCTATTAGCATTTGGGTTGAGATTTAGGGGTTGATTAGCGATTGGGTAGATTCGGACGGTCATGCTGCGAGGAATATGTCGATTTTCGGCCCCTGGTGACCACATACGCCCTTAAGAGCTTACCAATCCTTCTTCTGTTATCACTGATGAGCTCCGCACCGGTTTCGGGATTCAGAAAAACTAAAATCCGGCTGCGGAAGTGGTGTGGACCTTCGTGCGTCGAGTGCACTAACCGAAAATGGTCTGTATTTTCACAAACGTCGCCCTCACTCGCTTCCACCCAATATTAATCATGGATAACTGGACTAGAGAATGGGGTTGGCAGTTGGTATGAAAAATCGAATGTTTGAAAGATGCAAAATATTTGATAGATAACTATTATATTACAAAATGCATATTTTCGCACATCATTCATTACGAGCTCTACAAATGTTCGTTATGTTCGACTTCATATGTATGATCATGCGGTCGGCGTTCAGCATGGCATTATCGATGTTGAGCTGCGAATAGTTCATAGTACACATCGCTCTCGGCCGCCGTGACAGGTTTGCTTAGCGCTGCTGAATGCGGCGAAATCTGTGATGCCGAATAATTAGTCCTTTTCCCATATGCAAATGCACAATACTTTTCTGGACATGTTCGTTGTGAGTAGACAAGTAATTTTTCCTATTACTGGTAGCTTTACCGCTTGGAAGAGTCCATTTTGATTGAGGAAGCGGGAATTGCGTCACCTTCATCCGCCAAGAAACCTCGTAGATGAGAATGGCCCGCAGCATAAATACTCCATATCTGAATTGTCGTAGGTGGGAATGAAAGAAGTACTCAAGGAATACATATCATGGTATGTACTATCCTTACATGGAAATGTATATTTCAAAAAGGGTTATGCAAATGTTTCGTAGTAGCGAATATCTCGGTTCGTTTTCGTCCAGGATAGCATAAACGAGATACAGTGAATATGCAGGCACATTCAATATTAGCGTTGGACCCACGAGAGATGCTAACATCTAAATGGAGTTGTGATGGGGTCATTTGGCGAAATAAATGATATGCAAGATTCACCTTCATCGCTCTAATATTCTCTCGGATTTGAAAGGCTCGTGATAGAGAATAGTCATCATATCTCGCCTCCAAGTTGTTTCGCTGATTGACATTGTATATGTAAATGAGAACACCCATCTAAAAGCGTTTACTGTAAGCTGATGGAATAGATTAAAGATCTGCATAGCTCCCCCGTTAGACAACACAAAGTACCAATGGGGGAAGATTCCTGAAAGCGAAAGCATATTCTCACGACTCAATATTCTTGTTTGGTATCTATTTTGGCCTAGTAATTGCTGATTTTGCGTGGTCATTGGTCACTTCTTGTGATTGCTAGGAAGAGATCACCGAGAACGTGAAGTGTAGCATGCGTCCATCCACACGCCTCCGCTATCCCATTACATAGTACGAAGACAATGATAGTTCCTTTCGTCTGTTTCTCGTACCTGAAAAGGACATCAACGTGCACCAGTCTGCATTTGCACGTAACATCTGTGACATTTATGCGATCTTGAATGCTTTTCTTCTTCAGTACACGAAGTGAAAAAAATCAATCAGGCTGAAATCAGACCTACCAACTCCAATACTTTGTCGCAATTGCCCTCTAGAGCGCTATCCCGATAGTTCTGGAAGGAAGACATTGTCATTACTAGTAGTCTTCGCGACTTGATGTTGGGAGTCCCAACTTGGGACCGCTAACGGTTCTCCACAAGGGCCTAGCCACAGGGAGTCAAAGTTGGTGATGATATTTGGACCGTGACCAGCTTGGATCCGACACTCCACTTACAATCCACACATGTATCCATACATCTGCGCCCGCAGCAAACTCGCTATCATTACAGAAGCATCTTCTGAAATTCAATGCTTCTTGCGGCTCAAAGTTGGCCAAAGTGATGGTACCTTCCCATTCGGAGCGCCGCAGTTGGTAGAGTATCAGGTATGCACGCGCGATCTCGCAGATTACATCATGGATGCACACACAGAAACAGAGCAGGTCGAGCTAATCAATGAAGTTGCGATGAAATTAATGGCGGTGAGACGGAATAGAACTGCCGCAACAGAACTTCCATTTTTTCATTCCGTCGATTTACAAAATGAAAGTTGCATTCCGTCTCACCACCAAATTAATGTACACAAGAAAGGTAAAAGTAATTTACTTTATGCACATATAATAACTAGCAGAAGATACTTGTAAAACTAGGCTAGATGTTTCATACGTTTTTGTGGTAGAGATTGGTGTTCCATACAGCGTATGCCACGGCAACGCAAAGGAGAACCACCAAGGTTAATGTCAGAAACTGGACATATAATATATAATGCATAAATAAACATTGAGATTAACCTCGATCAGGAATAGAATATCGAATAAGGGAGAATGTACAGCGATGACAGTATAGTTAACGTAGACCATGGAAGCGAACTTCATCTGCAACCCCCCCCCTCTGATGTGCGACAGTTCAAACCATTCAGAAACTTTGCGAAAGATAGACGCAATCACATATGTATAACTGGGAAAGATTTAATAGCGACATAAGTTTTAGAATTTAGTGCATATTTCCCAGAAGGATATGCTACAAGATTGCGTTACTCACAATTTCTCTCAAACCGCTGTAATATGTGAATGGAAAAGGAATGTGTACAGACTCAATGGGGTTGTTGTAATCACGCATTGAATGTGATTGTATGAGGAATGTATTGTAGTAACATGTTATCCAAGCTGAGCAGGTAGCTGAGAAAAGTATATGTCGCTCTCTGCATTCGGAGTCGTATTTCTGGTTCTGGATGACGCAGAAGTACAACGAGATCTTTACCGTAAAAACAGTTTCTTCCCAAGATCCGCCAGCAAATTTACCTCTCCCTATCGCTCTGTGCAATCCTCGGTTGAATTAAATAGTGTCATGTCTCAATTATCAAATTTATAAGCTGTCACAAGTGTTACGTTAACCAATGTATATGAGTAATAAACTTGAACTTGAACTTGAACTTGAATATCTAAAATTGTCTTACACAATTAGATTATGAAACGGATGACCACCGTCCTCTTCTTTATTTATTGTGAAATTGCACCGAAGAACTCGAGCTAAACTGCCGACGCGTGGAATCTAGAATCTAGGCGATTTGCCCAAAATGACGAAATTCTAGATTTTTCAACTTTTGAATCTCTCCACCCATACGATTCCAGACAAACTTGTTCGCGTTTCTGCACTCGCACTTGCAGTCAATAAAACAATTACATCATCTGTTTTCTGCCTGTCAAAATCTACGCGAAAATACATCTGACGGAGGGAGAATGAAGGGACGCTTTCGCAAGATGGAACGAAAAAGTGTCTAGTGTGTAGTCTATGGACGGAACGTGGTGAAATTCGCGACGCGAAGGGAGGAGAGGGAGAAGGAAGGGGAAAGAGAGTGTCGATCGTGTACACTCTGCTTTGCCATCCACTCTCTTTCCCCTTCCTTCTCCCTCTCCTCCCTTCGCGTCGCGAATTTGATCATGTGTTCCGTCCACAGACTACACACTAGACACAATTTGAGGTTGCGAAAGGGACCGAGGTGTTCGAATGACGAGAGGAAGGAAGGGTATAAAGGAGGGGTGAGGAGGGAGATATACAAGGTAGGGTCTACAAGAACAATCAAATACTACTAATCAACGAAGATGAGCGCCGAAGGAGCCACAGGAGCAGGTAAGAATCTATAGAAGTTGTTGACTATGGTTGATGGAATGTTTTAAGGAGGATCAGCACCCCATCCACCAGGATGGCATTATTATGGACCAAATGGTCAGCACTGGCAACCTCCGCCATATGCACATTACGCCTACAAGTACAGGCGATATAACAATAGGTAAGTCGTGTCTATGTTTATCGACCTTAGAAAGTTCACCTACTGAGCACCTTATCTGTGAGGAATTCAAGCCTCTAACAATGGGGGTTTTTGGACTTGGTCCTCAGTTCACATTCCATATGTATATAATTCGAGAGCACTTGGGGGGAAACTAAAGAATCCACCTTCCATTTTTCCAGTACAAGTAGAAATGGCCCAGAATAGGTCAAAAAATCGATATTTTCAAAACAGCCCAAATGATATATCAGTCGATAGCGCATAAAAAGTTGAGTAAAACGCACCCATTTTTAACCTTTGAAAAAAAATCTTGGCGTGAAAAAATGACAAAAAACCTGTTTTTTGAGCAAAATTGGTCCATTCCTTTACGTTATATCTCCTTTGCACTGCCAGATAAGGGCATACTCCAACGAACAAAATTTATTGGCTGAATGTCCCCTATAATATCCGCACACAAAATCGAGAATCCGAGACAAAAAATTTTCCCGATTTTTTTAGGGTAGACCATGGTGAAAATGGTTCAAAACTCAAACAAAAATTTATCTCTCAAAAATGTCTGAAAACTATTTAAAAAATTATTTTAGTAATTTTCGAGTCGATTTAGGTAATTTGAAGTAAATCCATTTTTTCGACTTTTGGACCATTTTCACCATGAGGTCCCCCCTTACCTATGAAAAATCGGGAAAATTTTTTGTCTCGGATCCTC
>JACMIF010001475.1:0-10153 GCA_014805445.1 Diplogasteroides magnus | reverse complement strand
TATATATATACTTTTGGCCTGTGAAGGGCCATTAAATGCTGGTTACTGAAGCCTTGTGATATACATGTAAATGAAAGGAAAACACGCCGATTCGCTAACGTAATGCAACGAGAAGTGGTTCTCCCCAACCTAATATATCTTTCCAGAGCAGCGGGCGTTCTGTTCGGAATCGCTGTAGGTGTCCTGGGCACTCATTGGTACCACTCCGGACCCACTCACTGCTCTATGAGGAGACATGAGCATCTCACGGGTACCACGGAATTCAAGAACCATCAAGGATCAGCATAATTATTCATCGGTAGATAATGTTTTCACCATAAATATTCCTCATCATGTCGTAATCTACTCTGTAAATTCGATCGAAAACATTCTTGATGAAGGGATTGTCCATTATCTTCTTTCTGATCTCATTCTTGCGTGGATTGAATATAGTTGCATGAGATGAACGATGAAGTTGAAGATGTTCTTCTATCACCTGAAAAGGGTACAATTCACTGTTATAGGAGAGAGGTTACAGTCAGGGAATCACCAGGGACCCCTTGTTACTTCAATAACTGGCGAGTTCCCTGTAGAACTATGCTGTGTCCGACCCTTCCCCATAGCGAAGTATCCGAGAAAAAAATTGTTGATTGGAGAAAGAATAAGGAACACCCCCTGAAAGTCTTCAGGAATAATCAGAAGAAATTGGATCGCCGCCTTGAAGAAGGCTGTCCAGAGTTTCGAGCTTCTTCAGCTCTCAAATTATAGAGTTTTCACAAATCGCATCATTAATTTGAATTTTGTAATTGTGAGAAGGAAGTATAAGATAGTGTTATTTATCCAGAAATATGGATGCATGACAAGATAAGGAATAAAGTTTCGCTTTTGGAACGTTATTGACGGCCTTTGAGTCGTCTATGCGCTGCGAGAGAGTACCCGATGAAGTTAGACGACTAGGAATCAAAGGCTGTCAATAACGTTCCAAAAGCGGCACCCTAATTAGGAACCTACCGACTCCACAGAACGTATCCGTGTATGCAGCACTGCAAGTGCACATTGGACGGGACTCGTCGTCATCGCACATCGCGGCCTAGTCCACCATCACATCTCAAGTAGGATTTATAAATCGGCAGTAAAGTGCATGTCTCATTCGTCTAATCTCCGCGGAGCGGTTGTCTCCCCCATATGATAGACAATCGGTCTGAGGAGGTTAAACGAAAGAAAATGCACTTTACTACCGGTTTAGAAACCCTAATATCATTGTCAGGGGGTTCTATTGTGCACTTATCACTTGGGTGTTGCATATGTGGGTGGAGGCAACTGCCGGAGTTGGGGTGACTGCCGGAGTAGGGGTGGCCGGCACTTTGGAGATTTTGGCAGATTTTGGACTTTCACTATTCAAATTCTACACTCCTATCATACTGCTATCCATTGCACTTAGCCTTTGGCTCCCATTTCACTGGGTCCTCTCAGGAGAGTAACTTGAAAAACAAGCGAAAATCGAGTTGCCAGCCTTCAGACGCGTGTATCTCAAAATTTGCTCATAAGCGCACTCTCTCACTATTATTTTTCGACACTCCCAATATACTACTATACAGAGCACATAGTCATTGGTTCTAATTTCATCCCGGCCTCAGACCGTTTCCTAGTCAGAGAATCCTCATATTCATTGCAAAATATTTTATCTTGTATCAATAGATATCACAATGACGAATCCGTTGTTGTCAATTATTGTATTTATTCGCGTCTCTGCATTTACGGTTTATGTGCGCTATCGTTCTTGGCAAAGAGTGACTATGAACACAGCAACCTGAACAAAGAATAATGCCTTCATCTTTTATTGAAATAATTTATGCTCACCTCGAATAGGAATA
Source organism: Diplogasteroides magnus (assembly GCA_014805445.1). Classification (NCBI taxonomy): domain Eukaryota; kingdom Metazoa; phylum Nematoda; class Chromadorea; order Rhabditida; family Diplogasteroididae; genus Diplogasteroides; species Diplogasteroides magnus. The sequence continues at coordinate 8,300 of JACMIF010001475.1, read as the reverse complement.
CGATGCAGGCACCCAACAGAACTCCTGCGAACCCACCAAGTGCTCCCAGAACTCGCAAGATCTACCAATGGCGCCAACTTTTCAACTATAATTGTTTTTCGTAATCCATTTGTTTCGAAATATGCCTTTGGCTAAGCCATAGCCCATATCTTTCAAAACTGTGCATTTTCCATTAAAAATTTTGAGAATGAAAATACCGAATACAGTTCCGTTTCTATTGCCACGGCGATCTCAAGCGTCTCAAGATATATGGATACGATGCTCTGAAAAGCTTTTTTCATATTGTGCATCTTCTACAATTTATGCCTTACCCATTTCTCCGAACATCTGCTCTCGGTATAGTTTGTGAAGATTCCCGTGCAGAAGTACTGTAAATGGAGTTATTATTGGGTGGAAATGTTCCGACGGCGAGCAATGCCACCTTGGAACAATCTCAAAATAGTTCTACAGTCCGAATAACCGACTGATAGAACCTCCGACGTTGTTCAACTGCGCGGAATGTGCATTTTTGAAAAGAACACCAAGCTGCGCACTTGTACCGGGTTTTGATTGAAAGGGACCGTGAGAGGCAATCTTAGAAATTAAAAAGTGCGCTGCCCTCCAGCAAAGCTTCAGTGACCCGGTCTCTGTACCTTCCTATCAATGGATCAAAATAGGTTTCATGCGCTTGATATATGTTCCATTATCCTGCAGAAGTAGTATTTGGGAGATATCGGAGCCATCTTTCTTGGCCCGCTTACCCAATAATAATCATGGATAACTGGACTAGAGGATCGGGTTGGCAGTTCGTATGCGAAATCAGTTATGTTTCGCGATGGTCGCTATATAATATTGATATACATATATGTACAGTGAAACATAACTGATTTAGTATGCAAACTGCCTGCCCTACTAGATAGGGACCTTACATCGACTCACAATGTGAACTCCTGGTTGAGCTACTGTTTCTAGCACATGATAAAAACCCGCTCGGTATGAATTTGAGATAAAATAATAGCACTTTATGCGCCAAGTCGAGGTCTCTAAACACGAATGTTTGAAAGATGCAAAATATTTTATAGATAACTATTATATTACAAAATGCATATTTTCGCACCTCTGCAGTTAGCGACGACCTCGAAGCCGTGTATGTGAATCTGAAAGAGCCTCTGAATCTCAATGTGGGAATGATTGTCTCGGTTCAGACACAAGTGCGCCATGAACGTTTGCGCCGTAATGGAGAAGTGGAGAAATGCGCCATGGTTTTCGTCATTCTAACGGCGCAAGTGTCCATTTCAACATTATGGCGCAAATGTCCACGGCGGTCATTCACCCCCATGACTTACTCGTCCTCCTGGCATGGTTGCGGGCAATTGCACTCATTCCAGAAGAATTTATCTCCTCGTTTCTCGGTCATTTGCGCAATACAGGGTACTGAAGTCACGATGAGTTTTGGTAAATAGCAGAAAGCTGCTCACATTGGTCAAGCTTGCAACTGGGTGTTCCAGTTTTTCTCACGTAACTCGAATCCATACATCCGCATGATTTCATGCAAGAGTCTTGGTAGCAAGAACGATAGCAGCCCTGAGTGTCAGAACGTAATCTCTGCTCATAATGAAATAATGGAACTATTAGTGTAATCTGAGTAGAAGTCTATCAACAAATAACATTTCCAAGATCGGGAGTGATGATCAGACAATGACGAAATAGCACACAATTTAGCGACACGCAATCAGGGGCTAGATACCTTGAAATATCAACCTTATTTACACGAATAATATTATTTATAATGTTTTCTCATTGGTCCATCTATGTACATGTTGTCACACTCAACTTACATCCAACGTGTAGTTTCCGGGAAAGTAGAAGGACTAGGCGTCCTTTGGTGATTTCGCGCATTTCCCGTACAATCCATAGAGTCGCGTGAATGTGGTCTAGGGATCGACTTATGTATGGCCCGTTTTTCGCACCGGTGAGTCATTATTTCTTGCTCATCATAAATGACCGGTCGAATGAGAGCACAGACAAAAGCCAGTCCAATAGTCGCTGCCTAATGTGGATTGAAATTCATGTTCAGTTACCTTCTTCACAGCTAACTGGTCGACTGATCCCGGCGTAGAGGTGTACTTGGAACTTTCAATGTACACGTCATTTCCAATTGGACCGACATAAGTATACAGCGGTACCTGAGACACTCTTGCATTCTCAACGGAGAAATGTGGGATCGGGTTTCGACATCAATAGTATTACGCATCCTAACTGAACTGTTGCCTTAGTCTATTTATCGCATAGTTCAAACATATAACGTAACGACGAAATAGCACGTAAAACGAGAGACCAGGGTGGCATCCTGGTGTGAGACGCGTACTAGGAATAACAGTTCAGATAGGATGCATAATAATGAATTCTGCAAAAAGTATTCTTTAAATGAACGTACAAAATATACGTCGTCTAATATCTATTGAGCGGTCTACTGCTCCATATGGGACAGCACAAGTGAAATGACATTAGACGAATAACAAATGCACATTACTATTGATTTCGAAACCCTGATATGGGTATTCATACCAACTGTGTCCACCCATGGAGCATACTCGTCAATCACAGCACTTGTCACGACTTGCAGTCCTAGGCACAATATAAGTACATAATTGTGTCTTGGCAAAGTGCCAACCTTCCCTAGGACCCGCATTTCTCGCCGCGTAGATCCTTTTCGAGTTGTAATGATTGAATGTGAAGCAGTTGCCGAGCGAAGGATCGTTGAAAGCAGTGAAATCGGCACTGAATAAAATCAAGGACTTGGGGCTGCCTATGATCACATTTTTTAAATACATTTTTGTTTCATGAAGTCTGTGAGCTATCGATAAGTGACCTTCTGTGGGCTATAGGGCATTGAATAGGATGTCGGGTGAGCGTCTTTTTTATGATGGGTTACTGTAGTCTGAAAAAATCGATAAAAACCAACTAACTTGACATCCAATTGCTTCCCCTCGAACGTAGCATCCTTTATGACATCACCGGCATTGAAGCTCGTCGTCTGTCTCTGTTCATCAGTAAGGAACGTGAGAAGTGCAGGCAATTGAGAAGTGAAGACGGCAGCGGCGGACTTTGATTCCGAAATCATCTGAACCAGGAATTGTTCTAAATCGGTAAATGAGTCGACATTCTTCTCCGTAGCGCGGTTGTCTCACCCCCTGATAGGGAGCGGGCTGCGGAGAAGAATGAAGATAAATTCGCAGATTTAGAGCCGCTAATCTGGACGTTTATGGTAGTACGTTCGTGAAAATAGATTAGTTTAAAGGGGACGTAAAGTGAGCATCAAAATTGAGCTATAGGGGAACCCCTATAATTCAATTTTCCGATGAACCTCTATCCGCAATTTCTTGACTGTGCTTTTCCTCTCTCGTGCCAAACCAATTCAATCGCTCTCTCATCACGCTGCTCCAGTTATTGATTGGTTTCGCTACCGTACGAGATGAACTTTAGATTTAAATTTCATGCTTCAGAATTTTTCAAGCAAAAGCTTTCAGTTATGTACGTATGTAATCAGCGATGCTGAACAACAACAAAGGTTTTTTTCTGCCTGCTAAGAGAGCTCAAAACGTGCTTTGATAATGTTTTAGCTTTCGTCAGGGACACCTTGAATATTCAATTAGTAGTGATGTTCGCCCCTGTATCTCTAAGCAACACAAGAACACGTGTACTCATGAAGCACATCGGAACTTTTCTGACCGTATACAATGGGTAGGGGTCGCATTATGGAACGTTATTGACATCCGCCCATTTCTAGCCGTCTAACGTTGTCCCAGCGGTCGTCCCACACTGAAGACCGCTAGGAATGAAGTTAGAAGGATAGAAATGGACGGCTGACAATAACGTTGCATAATGCTATCCCTAACCACTTATTAGGTGAACAAAATGAGTAATGACTTCACGGGCTTACATTGAGAACTTGCACAGGATCGCCGCCTTGAAGAAGGCTGCCCAGAGTTTCGAGCTTCTTGAGCTCTCAAATTTTAGAGTTTTTTCAAATCGCATCATTATTTTACATCTTGTAATTGTGAGAAGGAAGTATAACATAGTGTTATTTATGTAGCAATCATCCGGAAATATCGATGCATGACAAGATAAGGAATAAGGTTTCGCTTTTGGAACGTTATTGACGGCCTTTGAGTCGTCTATGCGCAGCGAGAGAGTACCAGATGAAGTTAGACGGCTAGGAATCAAAGGCTGTCAATAACGTTCCAAAAGCGACACCCTAATTAGGAACCTACCGACTCCACAGAACGTGTCCGTGTATGCAGCACTGCAAGTGCACATTGGACGGGACTCTTCGTCATCGCACATCGCGGCCTAGTCCACCATCACATCTCAAGTTGGATTTATAAATCGGCAGTAAAGTGGATTTCTCATTCTTCTAATCTCCGCGAAGCAGTTGTCTGTCACATGAGAGCGACAACCGCTCCGCGAAGATTAAACGAATGAGAAGTGCACTTTAAGACGCATTTTGTCTAAGGGTCGAGGAGGGGCGGTCAAGAAAATGCAAAATGCAGCTAGGACCATGAAACTTGGTGGGTATGTACCCCTAGTGACCGCAAGTGATCCCCATCCGCGAGAACGGGATCCGGACCTAATTGACGGCTCCGGACCCGGATTCTTGTCAAAAGTTCGGATGATCATAACTTCGTTCAAAGTGAAGCTACAGGGCTGGCGAAAATATATTCTTGCTCCACTCGTCGAGACCTTCAAAAATGTTCCCCACAACGTCTTTCCATCTTCACTCCTAAGCCATTTTTCAGGTAAAGATTCGTGAAAAATCGACACTTTCCCCATTTTAGCGTAGGTTAGATTTGACTACCCACCACTCAGTTTGCGCCCCATAGATAGGGTAACTAAATTCACACTACCGCACATCAAATTTCTGTACCGGGGAACCGGTGTTAAGATTTTCGTCAGAGTTACACACTTCCTGTGGTGAGCACCTTCCGTGGTAGAATCGTCATAACTTTCTTCTATGTGACGTTACTGAGCAGATAGACCGATATTCTTAATCTGAGCGACGAGAAATACAAATCTTTCGTAACGGTTATTTTTAGCCCTGCCATCCAAGGTTGAAATTATTGAATATTATTAAAAGGTGAAATTTTACATAATCACTTTTGTATTCTTGTGAATAGTGGTAATAATTGCCCATGTAATGTCCACGTTTTTTATATGGAGTATTCTCCTTGAAATTCTCTACAACATAAGATATCAAAAGTTTCAAAAAATGGGACTACCGTAGTGAGACAAGGCCCGAAATGTTGAGCATCACCCCCAATTTGGGCGCGGAGCTGGTTTGTTCCAGAGAAACTTGGCGCTTTTCGCAAGCGTAGCTGTAAGACCTAGTTTTTCTTGCTCTACCCGAGGTTGGGTGTTGGTCATGCTATATGACAATTGAATCCCCGGATGATCATTTTCCCCATTTTTCAGACCATGAACCTCGGGTCATGGTCCAAATCAACCAAAATGAACCATGACCCGGGGTTCATGGTCTGAAAAATGGAAAAAATGACCACCCCGGGATATAATTGTCATATAGTTATATCAGTACACAGCATCGAGCAGAGCAAGAAAAACTAGGTCTTACAGCTACGCTTGCGAAAAGCGCCAAGTTTCGCTGGAACAAACCAGCTCTGCGCCCAAAATTGAGGGAAATGCCCAACATTTCGGGCCTTGTCTCACTACGGTAATCCCATTTTTTGAAACTTTTAACATCTTACCTTGTAGAGAATTTCAAGGAGAATAATCCTCATAAATATAAACGTGGACATTACAAAGGCAATTATGACCACTATTCATAAGAATACAAAAGTGATTACGTAAAATTTCACCTATTTAACAATATTCAATAATTTCAACCTTGGATGGCAGGGCTAAAAATAACCGTTGCGAAAGATTTGTAGCTCTCGTCGCTCAGATTAAGAATATCGGTCTATCTTCTCAGTAACGTCACATAGAAGAAAGTTATGACGATTCTACCACAGGAACACTCTAACAAAAATCTTAACACCGGTTCCCCGGTACAGAAATTTGATGCGCGGTAGTGTGCGTTTAGTTACCCTATCTATGGGGCGCAAACTGAGCGGTGTGTGGTCAAATCTAACCTACGCTAAAATGGGGAAAGTGTCGATTTTTCACGAATCCTTACGTGAAAAATGGCTTAGGAGTGAAGATGGAAAGACGTTGTGGGGAATATTTTTGAAGGTCTCGACGAGTGGAGCAAGAATATATTTTCGCCAGCCCTGTAGCTTCACTTTGAACGAAGTTAAGATCATCCCAACTTTTTACATGAATCCGGGTCCGGAGCCGTCAATTAGGTCCGGATCCGGTTCTCGCGGATGGGGATCACTTGCGGTCACTAGGGGTGCATACCCACCAAGTTTCATGGTCCTACCTACATTTTCAATTTTCTTGACCGCCCCTAGTGAAGGGGTCCTCGATGGGAGCCCAGAATGCGTCTTAAGATACGTAAGCGTAGCTGTAAGATCTAATTTTTCTTGTTCTACACGATACTGTGAGTTAGCAATGCTATATAAAACTTCGAACCCCAGGACTTCATTTTTCGCATTTCGGACCATGAACCCTGGGTCATGGTGAAAATGAGAAAAAAAATTTGTCTCCGAATGGGCTGAAAACTTGGTTTTAGGGTAAATCGACCCCGCAGATCACGAATTTGAGGTTGGTTTGACATGAAAAAATTTCGTTGCCTCAGGGCATCAAAAAATTCGGCGTGGTCGATTTACCCTAAAACCACGTTTTCAGCTCATTCGGAGACAAATTTTTTTCTCATTTTCACCATGACCCGGGGTTCATGGTCCGAAATGCGAAAAATGAAGTCCTGGGGTTCGAAGTTTCATACAGCATTGTTAACTCACAGTATCGTGTAGAGCAAGAAAAACTAGGTCTTACAGCTGCGCTTGCCAAGAACACCAAAATTCGCTGGAACAAACCAGATCTACTCCCAAAATTCGGGTGGTCAGACAACTTTGACCTCAATTTCCCAAAAAAAGGGTACGAAAATTTTTTTCTTAAAAATATATGTTGTGTAGAATTGCTCCGGCTTTAATAATCTGGGTGAATCAGCGGAGCTTTTTTTTTCTTTATTCGATGAAAGTGCCGATTTTTCGAGGCCGACCACTGTTATCTCAGTTACCGTGAGAGATAAAATGATCAGAAAAAATTTGCTGCAGAATGAGCTCTTCCCCAGCCCTCTACGACAACATTGAAGCAAGTTATGATCGATTCGTCAAACACCATATCCATGACGAAATTGCCTGTAAAACGATTGCGAAATTTTTTCAGACCGAATCGAGGCATGACGTTAATTGGGGTGCCCGTACCTACTTCCAGGAAAAAAATCAGAATTTTATTCGAAAGTATCCCACCCGGTGCCGCCAACCTCGATTTTAGCTTGAGATGAAAAAATAACGTGTCTTAAAATGAATTTCTAATTCGTCCAATTTCCTGTGAGCGGTTATCTCTCTCATGTGATAGACAACTGCTCGGAGGGAATTAGACTAATGAAAAACGCATAAAATGACCGTTTTAGAAACCCAACTGTATTCTTCCGTTCTGCTTTTCGTTCGTGTTCGTCCACTAGACTCTTTTATATGGCCAATTGCAATCTTTTACCCGCTCGAAACGCTCCTTGAAATTGTTTCATGTGTTATGGTCGTCCGGGTGGAAGAGAGTGCAGAGATGGAGGGGGATTGCACTGTCGGAACTCTGTCTTGATCTGAAAGTGAAACTTTTTAGCGCTTTATAAATAGTGCAGCGTCTGATCCTGGACCAGATATTGAGCACAAGTCCGCTGTCGGAGAATACGGAATTACCCGATTTCCTTTTCTCTCAGAAATGAGCTGGAGGTTGAAAAGGAACGGTCCGTCACACTTGGTCATACGCAGCTTAAACGTGGTACTAGATACTTAAACCAATACGCATTCGACTTCTCTCGATGATACAAGTTCAAAAATTGAAATTTTATCTGTGATATTTGGACTTTAATCTTTGATCTTTGATCTTTCAAGCCCAAAATCGCCAAAATCGTCCAAAAACACATAAAAAGGATATCATTCGACTAGTGTCGATGCGTCAAGTCCCAATTTAACATTTTAAAACAAATTCCGCATAAGAGCGGTAATGACCGGGAGGGGGGTGGCACAGTAGCCAGAAAAATCTGATTTTTTTTCTGTGAACTCCTCTAGGGTGGTATACACTTCAGCCGCGATTTCAAAATTTTATTATTTGAATTAAGCGATTTATGAAAATAATAAAATAAA
>JACMIF010001474.1:0-16747 GCA_014805445.1 Diplogasteroides magnus | reverse complement strand
CCCACCCGATCCCAACCTATACAGCCGACCCTCAAACCATACATTCCTAAAACCAACACAATCCAATCACCCCCCCCCTCCCCCCTACCCTCCCAAAAGGCCAAAAACCGGCCGGCCCCCCCCCCCCCCCTCTATGAGGTCTCGACAGTCCATGGCAACTATCCTGTGTGCTTCTATTGATAGATGAGTAAAGGGAGGGACAACTGAATCCACATGGAGTGTCCCCTCTACTCTATCACAACACACACACACACACGTATGCACTTTGTGTGGCGGCAAAACAATCTTACCTTCTGAATGGCAAACACATTGACCCCTCGTCCCATTCTCCTTCCTTTCCACTCTCCACCCCCACCATCGAGATACAAAAACCAACTTGTGTACAGTAATGTATAAAAAGGGCAGTCTATTGTCGTTTTGTCTATCCTGGGACAAGACTTCTCTTCTTCTCAACAAGAGGACAGTGCCAGTCTATCATAGAAAGCAAAGAGACACCGCAAAGATGCAACAAAATGTTGCCAACCCCCTGCTTCTTCTATGAGATGGAAGAGAATGGACAAGGGGAAGGATTCACTTATCAATTGCAATGATTCCATGTCTAAGATCAAAGAATCAACTCCCTCTCACTACAACGCTATACCGTCTCCACAAAGTGCAACATGCCATATCGGGTTTTTGCACACCTTTGCTCATGGTTGAGTGAAACAGCTTGGTTGTCTAGACATTAGAGGGGGGAATGGTGGGGGATGTCCTGTGAGAGAAGACTGTTGACCTATGTCCAAGACTACGTAAGAGTAGAGTGAAAGGTGATCTCTCTCCATTGGATGAATCTATCTCAGTCCCAATGTACTCACATACACTACAGCTGATCTATCATAGAGAGAACATTCCTCCATTCACTCATTTGCATCTATGCACTTCCACTCAATACAATACTGTCTACTCTGACACAAGTCCCCCTTTCATCCTCACAAAGGACTCATTGGCCCCTAGACACAAGGGGGAAATACGACTCTTCTATTTTATCGTCTCCATATGATAGACTATACAATCCCCTCTAAATGATACCAATGGTCTAGACTCTCTCATATACAAACTTCCTTCTTGATAGAATACCGAAGGAAGACTCTAATCCCCTAGCTTCCTTTATCTCTCTATGTCCCTCTCATCTTCTTTCTATACCAATCCCTCCCTCCCCTTCCAGTCTCCACTGTTGCCTTTGATTACAAGGACATACAATTGAGGACGAGTCTTAATGAAAGGAGAATGATAAGATAAGGACTGCCTTCCTATCCAATCAATGTCTCTTTTCCACTTATTAGAGGGCAGTCAACTCCGCAAATGGCTAATGACGACAGAAGGAAAGGGGGTACCTTTCATGCCTGGTTTATGTGGAGGATGGGGAGAAGAGGAAGAGGATGAAGCAGTTGAAGTAGTAGAAGAGGACGATCCTAATGGAATCTGTCCATTCTGTTGAGGATGCATCCTCAATCGCTGCAATGATATCTTGTATAAAGGGATTATAATGAATGAGTGAAAGAGAAAAGGATAAAGGTCGGAACCAGGAAGCTATTAATTCACAAAAGAGTCAGGTTTGTATAGAAGGAGAAGGTGAATCAGCAGAAGATGAGGAATGAGGGGGGGGGGGAGAAGTCTTCGTTCTCTCAAAGGAAACATCCGCTAAACAAGACCTTCATTTATTCACCCTTTCACACAATCACAGAAGTTACCGCCTAGATGCAAATGTTGCCTACGCACTCTTTTTGTATTTTTATTGAGGGGTGATTGAATGGGAAGAAAAGGAAAGGAAATCGAGATCAGGAAACACTTTTAACTCTTAACACAGTAGCATTGGCATAGTCAATTGAGAAGGACAAATGGAGGAATGGACACACGGATGAAGCTGATCAAACAAGAGTAATAGAGATCAGTTACAGACTTATACAGGGCATACCTGATGAGGAGGAAGAGAAGATTGAACTGGTTGAGTGATGAGAAGACCTGAGGATTGAAGTTGAGTACGATGAGGATCTGAAGTGAATGAATAGAATGAGAGGGGGAAGGGGGAGGAGGACTTACCCTGATTAGAGAGATTAGCCAATTGAAAGGCAATATCATTCATGTTGAGCGGAGAAGAAGTAGAAGGATGTGAGAACATCAATGCCTCATCCGAAACAACTGAAAAGGAAGAGAATCAAGACAACGAGACATTGATGACCATTGACCAATTGGACACTCAATGCAAACTATTCCCTTTCTCTCCCTTCATCTTTCTTCTGTCTCTCTCATTCTCTCACTCATATACAATCTCTTGTCCCATCACTTCATGCACCTTATATGATAATAGATATGAGTGAGTGATATCAAGAGAGAGGGGATATCCCCATTCATGATTAATGACTGCCTATGATATGCGCATATCGTGTCAAATGGACACATATAGATGAGGGATAGATGATACTCCATAGTTATTTCAGTCCCTCTAAAGTGACAAATCAAGGATAAACATATCCAATCCAAGACGCACTAATAATTAAAAGAAAAAGCGTCGAGTTCTGGGGGAGAAGAATGACCTTCAAAGCAAAAAAGAGAAAAGTAACAAGTGAAAGAAGAAAAGGGAATGAAGAAGAAACAAATGGAAGAATCAAGATGAAAATAGAACTGACGAGGAAGAGATTAAGAAAGAGACAAAGTAAGTACTCTTCAGGTAGATCTATCTCTCTTTTCCCTTATGAGAAGAGAGATGCCAATGAGAGAATGTCAACATATATTCTCACTTGTTACTCTTTATGACATTTTGACACTACCACATCGCCTATCGTAAATCAAGACCGCAAAGATGCGAGAAAGTGAAAGAATGGAGGAGGAATGAGAGAACTGTACAAGTTGCATCCCTCTTGTAGACTGTCTCCGTATGGATACTCATCTAGATGTTGTACCCATTCGAAAAGAGGGAGGAGACAAGAAGACAGCATCTCATGAGAAGACTTATAATGATAAGGGTAGATAAGAGTGAGAACATCACCCCATATTGGAGGGCCAATCCTATTCCTCCTTTACTTTCTACCAAACGAGAAGAGACAGGGGGAGAACAGCGGCCGAAAAAGTGCCGTGGCAGATAAAAAGTGCGAAGGGAGGAGAGAAGAGAAGGGGGCGGAGTCAATGGAGAAAGAAGAAGAAGAAGTAGATGAAGAAGAAGGACAATGATGAGAAGACTGAGAGAAGACACTAAGGTCAACTGGTATGAAAACGAGTTGGTATGAAATGAAGATATGATATCCTATAATTCAAAAGTACACAATCAAGAGTTGATCAAAGAGGAACGAATCTCTAGTGAGGGTCGGAAGGGGGAGGGGGAAAGAACGTCCCTCCCTCCCTCTCCCTACTCTCTTCAACCAACAAAACCCAAGTAGATAGGAGAAGTTGCCATGCACTTTTTGTGCACTCACTCTCTCTATTGCAACTTCTCGAAAGAAGAGAAGAACACGAAACCTACCGGCTGTCAGTAGAAAGAGTGAATAGAAAAAGAAGAGAGGGGAAAGAAAGGAGAGAGAGAATGAAGAGATCCTGTCAAACCACCGTTCAACTATACTTCTATAGACTCAATCGAGAAGGGAATAGAGAGAGGGAACATACAATGCCCTTAGGGGTATCGTATACTCTGACCAATAAGAGACATGCTTGTTCCCTCATTGCATATAAGGAAAGAGAGGGAGTGAGAGAGTGTATTCCCAGGAATGGAATGATACTTGTGTCAAGTATCATCGAGTGTATCAAGGGAAGGATGGTTTAATCATCTCAAGAGGACAAGACTCTCTTCATGTACAGGTCATGTAGATAGACAAAGCTGTGCCGCAATGATGGGATAAGATCAGTGGGACTGCTTAGATGTGAGAGAAGGTAAAAGGAGGGATCCCACTGGATCAATTACGCAATCTCCAATTATCGTCTGTATCTTCTATGGCGGCATTCCACTCTCTTCTTCCTTATTTGTGTTGGATCATCATTGACAACCAACGACAATCAACTCTTCAAGGCGAAAAGAGACAAGAGTCAGTCTCTAACTATCTTCTGACCCTAAACATGCCGACAACCACCGTCTCAATTACCGTTAATTCCTCTCAAACCATCCCGAAAATGACCATAATTATGCCGTTTAGTCTGTGGCCTCTCAAAATGGTACATATAGGAAGGGGCGGCTTAGTGGACATGAGTTGTAAGGGGGATGTTCATTGATGATTGGAGGGGGGAGGGTGCATCGTTAGCAGTTGACGACTCTCGCGTACATATCAATGTGCAAACAGGAGCAACCCGAGAGATAAGGTCAACTGCGCACTTTGCGACCTCTCAACTAACTATTCTCGTGAATGAGAGGGCGAGTACAGATAGATATAGTATGCCAAGGGAGACAATATGTCAAAGAACACAGTGCAACCACTCGTAAAGGGTGTAAAGTTGTACAAGGAAGAAAGAAGAGAAGAGGTGAGAGTGACAATCTTCTTTGTCTCACAACACAGGCATGATAGATGTGTCTGGAAGAGAAGACTGTCAACCATACATTACAATGCTCTCTCTCTCCTTTTGAATTAACAGTTATGACTGACCCGTGCCCTTTAGAACGGGAAGACATAAACGAGAGAATGTTGAATGGACGAAAGGAAATACGAGGTCCAATAGGACCACCCATGAGGACTCCAATGGCAGTCACACTCACAAAACACATTCAATCAATACCATATATCATTATGCAAAAAACGTAAATGTGAGAAGAATAAATGATGAGTATATGGACATAGAGACTGTGATGGATGCCCCACTCACGCCCTATTACGTGACCCGTTCAATCTCATCCTTCTCCTAGTCAAAACCACCAATTAAGGTACCCTTCCTCACATTCATGCCATATACAACATCAAGGACAATAACGAAGAGAATACGTTAAATGGCACAATTGGGACTCTTCCCGCATGGTCAAAAGATGACCGCCGCTCTTAGAGACAGACGATAAAGGACGAAGAAAAGAATGATGCATGGACTAAAGAATGTTACATTTGTGAGAGTAGAGACAGAAGGCGGTAGAGTGTTTGGATGTTATAAGATAGGGGTCACAAGTGGTCCGAAGTGTCAGTCTCACACTATGGACACTCAAAGGAAATGCCGACTGAGAGATCAGCCGGGGGCACGTTTTTGTGTCTCTCGTACTAAGAGGAGAGGAGTGGATGGAAGACTGAGTGAATGAAGAGTGAGAAGAGACACTATCTCTAAGTACACTAAGAGAAGAATCAACCATCGTCACATTCATACACATCCACTCAATAAAGGACTCAATCAGTCTATCTCTCTACATCAATCTATATCAACGTGTCCTTTCTGCCAGGTTCCTCCCTTCTCTTCCACTAATCCTCTCAGTGTACATCCTTTCGGAACAGTCTCCCCCTTCAATCAGTGACACTCCAATAGTCCAATAGGGGTAAGACTGCCCTTGGCGCCATTCTTATCATTCAGTCGTGGTCTCTTCTCATAATCAGTACTTGACAAGCTGTCAGTCTCAATCGATACACTCTACATGAATGAAGAGAGAAGGGAGTCATAAAAGAAACCCATTCGCAACATTCTTATCTCTATTGGACTCTATCTCTCAATGAGAGAAACGGAAAAGTGTATCAAATGGGGGAATACAGTTCAAGTGCACATTGAGTGAATGAATGAGTGGAGATCTTTAAAAGACACCTGTCTCTTTCTATCCATTCACATTTATCACCCCCTCAGTCTCTTCTGCCAACTCTTCCTCAACAAATGTGACTTGCACTTTGGCCAAATCTTTGTCTGGAGGGAACGGAAGCCTCAGCTGTCTCTCCACTAACACTCTCATGTCTTGTGAGACAGTTGCTCAGATGAAGTAGACTCTGGATGAAAAGAAGTGCCACCCATCTTCATCCTCGATGAGAGGCGCTCACTTTTTGAGGATCTGCACTTCTGATCGGAATGAACCTGAGTGAGTGATGGAGGAAGAAGAAGAAGAAGGATGTAAGAGGGAGATATTGTAGTACTTGTCAGTGTAGACAAACACTTGACTCCTTCCCAAAGATGATCTGTCATTGAGAGAAAAATAATGTAATCATACCTGGGCGAGGACCACGAGCTAGTGGGGAGGGGGCTCGTATATACGTACATTTGGTCAGGAGAAAATATTTTGGCGGCGACACGTAGAAAACAAGCGAAAAATAGGAAAATTTGTCAGTATACACTAGATATCTTGTCACATATTTTGTCGGCTACACGTAGATTTGGGCCCAAAATGCTGGCGGCGACACGTACATTTGGGGTCCGAAGCCTGTCTTCGTGGACCCCTGCCACGTATGAATGTAATGGACATACTATCAAAGACTTCACACAACAATCAACTACGCTCCTTCTCTCGTCTATCACTCCCTTTAAGATTTTACAGTGCAGAAGAAGACAAGAACTACAAGTGAGAATAGTATTTGATAGGAGAAATGGAGTGACCAATGGGTCGAAGGAAAGACTTTCCCAGACATTTCACTCACAACTCATCATACTTCACATTGATAGCTTCGGCGATACTCAAAAAAGTGCCTCAATTAGTAAGGGGAAGAGTGGATGGAGAGTGATGGGCAATCATTGACTGCCATTGAAGAAGGCAAGTCCTTCACAAGACTCAACGATCAATAGAAGGAATCATTGAATGGGAGGGATGGAATCAAGAGAATGAATGAGGATCAAGTTGAATGAGGGAGAGAAAGGTATAAAAAGGTACGAGAAGGAGGACTGATCATTTGTGAGTATAGAGAGATCTCTCACGAGAGAAGCTCCTCTCGGCATTACAATGCTGATATAGGTGAGAGGGGATACTACATTATCCCCCCTTGCACTGTGGATGAACAAGTTCGTGAGGGTACAACAAGCTATGGAACCATAGAGGGATACGATAGGACATTCATCCACAGATATGCATTTGTGTCTCTTAGAACATTGTGACCGGATGGACATTTACGAGAGAAGTGATTGATTGGACGAGTATTGAGACCCTTACACTTTTAGTAGTGGGACAAGACCTCCCATAAGAGAGATCACTGTTAAATTAGACTAGACACTTCATACAATTCGCTCCTTTTGACCACCAACCATGCCATTGTGTCATCTGTCGTTATTGCAAGGTCCTTCGTGTCTCGATCACGGATCACTTTTATCTTTGTGCACTTTGGGGGTGTAGTAAAAACATTACGGTCGTATTAATTATGAGTGACAAGCGTATCGGTTGAATGCAAGGCAAGCACTTCTGAATGATAAGAGGCCATCGCAACATTGAGTCAATATGAATAGCCACTTTAGTACGAGGGATTGGCGTATTCAAAGAGATACTCACTCACACGATACAATGTCTTCCTATTCAAGATATGAGGAAGTGATCCGATCCATACATCTATTCCATCTGGACAAAGGGATAAAGGCATTATTTCAAGTGGCCTCGTACTCTCAATGAGAGTCTCACTTCCAATAAACCATCAATGAGGGGCCAACGTTCATTTCAAAAAGTCTCCACAACCATCATGGTCGCTTTAATCTCTTCATCTTCTCACTGTGCCATCATATGTTTTGACAGTGTGCAGTGTACAGAAATAGTTGAGATTGAGATTATGGCGCTCCCCATCATGGGTTGCAAACCCTCACGAGGTATTATTGTGTTGTTCTCTTCTTGTCTTGTTTACACCTCTATTCCTCCTGGTTATCTTTCTCCTCATGTTTCCACGTTCACAAGAGATGATCAGATAGCGATGGCCCTTTCACAATCAACTATCCTTAGATATTCGACCACTCTTGATTGTATTGCAAGAATAGTTCCTGGTTGATGGAGACAGTTCTATTCTACAGAATTGAGATGCAAATGAGCCCACCCTCGAAGTATGTTTTGTTGCGCAAGATTGACCATCGAGTGAATGAGAGATGGCAATAGGAAACACTTCAACTATTCCCGTTACTATTCTACTTCATTTGAATAACAGGAAGAGATGAATGACTATTTCGTCACACTTCTCTTTCTTCATTGGGGGAAAGACATATGGAAGTAGTCTGTCCCTTTCCTTCCAGTCAACATTCTCAGGTAGACAAAGAGCCATTGCCCTTTTCTCCTATCGGGCCCGCAACATCTCCTTCATGAGCACATCATTTCTTGTGCTAAACGGCCTCTCACCAAGTCATCTACAGTAATCTAATGGGGAAGGGACAACATTGACATTTGAAAGGAAGGGAAACATCGTTATGCAAAGGGAAGAGTAAGTATCCTTCAATCATATTGATATTAAAGTAGTCTCATATATAGATCAGTTCCTCAGCTGATCTTGAGTTCTTATTTCACTCCAAACCATTAATCATCTCTACTATAATCATACACAACTGATAAGAGGAGTCATCAACAGGAAACTCACTCAATGGTCGCATTCCGGTCACTTCTCTTGCAGGATTCTTGACTACCGTATACCGCAGTTTGTGGTGAGAACCTGTCGTACCCAAGATGTGGCGTGACTGTCCGGTCTCGAAGCACTCTGCACGGACCAATGAGTGCATCTGAAACGAATAAGAGATCATATTGATGAGAAGAGAAGAAACCGATAATATAAGTATAAGGAATGGATAGAAAGAGGGAAAAGGCGCCGTGATAAGAAAGGGACGTCCACTTATATGACGCCATTTCCGAATACCAAGTCGTTATCAATGCGTCTACTGGTTGGGACACTAAGGAATGAGTCCTAAAGAGAGAAGACAATGAAAGTAGTGACAAGACCTGCGACTACAAGTGTTTTGACTGTGGTCCATTGAGAAGAGAGTAAAATGAGAAGGGAGGACTGACTGAAAGAGTGAATGAATCCCTTTGTGTACCACAGACAGACCTCCCAAAGGGCGATCAAAGCACACTAGCCAAAGAAATGCAATCTGTCTACCATTCCAGTCAAGATCCAGTCTCAATATGATGAGTGAGTGAGAGAGAGAGAGAGAGAGAGAGAGTGAGATCCTCCCATTCACTACCGTATCCCATAGTCTACTTGTGTATCAGACACATCAGACACTAAATGACCGGAAGGAAACGTTTCGCAACAAGAGAGGGCAAATGGTAGACATGTCATTGAACGAAATGATTGGACCACCCATCGAGTATAGACAGACAGACATTGTACCATTAAAGAGGAAAACCTTGACTTGAAGGGACTAATCATCCGAGTACAGTTCATCGTTTGTCTTCCCCTTCACTTCTCCATTTATCTTTGTCCCCATGAATCAAAAGTAAAAAGTGAAAGAGACTGAGACAGTCCCATTAAAAGGTCGGAGATGTAATGCCCTCTGGGATAGATAACCGTATGGTGAAGGAGACTGCCGACTGTAGATGACCCACATGTACTCCATCAAATGAGACTCAACTGTCCCGTGTACTTTCCTCTTTCCTTCACTCAATTGCACCACCCAATATGAAATTGAGCAAGAACGTTCAAGCGGAAACAAGTGTCTGAGGACGAAAAAAGAGAAATGCTGAGGGTGGTCGAAAGAAAAAGAGACATGAAAGAGAGAAGAAAGAAGTATTTAGGAAAGTGAGAGAGAATGTAATGAAGAGAGAAAAAGGAGACACAATCTGGGTACCATTACGAGAGAACACTCGCACTATAATCCACACTATTACCGCACCGTAGTCAGCCTTGGAGAGGAAAAAGAGCTGGTGAGAGACAGGACAAGAGACCTCAAAGGAATAGGACAAGAGACCCCCCTCAAGGCAAACCATTCAATGTCTTGGCTCCATGGTATGACCAGAGTTATTGTGTTCACTTTACGACAGTCTAGTACTCACAACATTGCCATCTTGACCACCCAAGAAGGAAAGAGAAGACAAGAGAGAAGAATACATTTACAGTGCCAGTCTAGTAAGTACGAACATCCTCTAAGCCCTTCCCATTAGAAAGAACACTCAGTTGAGCCAAACAACGATGGGGGTTCACGGGAGAACCAGACATTTTAAAGAGCATTTCACGTTTAATTCCCTTTGACAAGTATACAGCCATCAAGTTAACAAGGAACATCTCCCATCTGGATCAGGAAGACTCTTGAGTGGAAGACTACAGTATCCAGAGAGGGAGGGTTTGCAAGTAATGTATGATTGTTGGACAATGAATGGATAGAATGTGATGAGGACAGTAGGGATGAGCCCGCCCATCCATTAGTCTATTTCTATCCATCATGAGGACTCAAATTAGTTCAGAAGCCATTCGAAAGAAAGGGACAAACTAAAAGTGGACAAAGGATGCAAGTACTCCAGTATTGTAATCAACCAAATGTTACAAAAACGCTGCAGACAATGTAAATCATGTTGTGTTTATATACAAAAGGACTTGTGATAGTTATTCTTTAGCACTTTTGTGTCGATTGACTCCTTTGTCTCGTTTCTCTTCTCTCACCATCTTATTGCCCTCTTTGCAGTCACATTCCCTCATTGATCACCCAATCTGCACGTAAACTTCCATTGAACATTCAAAAAGGGGGAAGACCAATTGATCATTCTCACCATCTACAGCCAATCCTCCCACAGTCACATCTAAACTGCAACTAATTTGGACTGTCTACATAGGGCATATGGACTTTGGACTGAAAGCATCCTTCATAGGATCATTCTCTATCTCAAAGGTGACAACGATACAAGTAGTGCAAATGTTGAAAGAGGAGAAATGTCCTTGTTTAGAAACGGGTGATATACTAAAGAGAAGAGAAGAATGTCAAAGAGATGAATCACTCCATCATCACCCATTCTGACAAACGTGAACATTTGGGAGGAAACAATTCTCATTCCAATCACTCCAATATCTCTTTTAGTACCATAAGGATGAATAATGTTGCTGCAAGCATGGGAATATGTATTGGATGGCTCCAACCAGTCTACCGTATATAAATTCCCTCATTTCCATTCACTCGCAACCTTCATCAGCCAATAAAAGCATACCATAAATCATAACCACCGGGTAGGAATGGGCATTTGAACAGTGAACTAGAGCAGAGCGCTCTTTCATTACCACCAACAAAAACATGGAAAGTCATTATTGGTCGGCTTATTGCAAGATGCCCTTCAATTCACCATTCGAACATCTCTCTCGTTTGTACAGGTTTACTGCATAAGCTATAAAATAGGAAAGGAGGCAATAATGTTGACACATCGGTCATTTGCAGCAAGAATTGGTGCAAAGAAGATTGTGGAGAGTTACGACACAGTCAAGCATTATACAAAGGAAGGAATGAGGGACTGTTCCCTCACCCTCCAATTGCACTATCATCTGCATATCTCTGCATCCTCGCAACACGTGGCAAGAGTGAAAGAATGCCGCCGGAAGGGCAACCTTGCACATAAAAAATGAGAAGACAGTGTAAGAGGGACAACATAGCAATCCCGTTCATTCATAAAGCATTTAAGAGATATCCGGGATGAAAGATACAGATTGCCAAGATGTAGTCTCTAACACAATAATGTACAACAAAGAGATTCATGTTCTGAGAGAGCCCCATCGTCAATCTTTCCTTCGATCGTTTCATTCCACTTTTTGTGCAACTATGACTCAGAAAAGACACGGTTTCAATGCAACAATTCATTGCCCTCAATTGAATGACTGCAACTATGGACAGAGACATAATGATACTCCCGTCACGAAAAGACGTAGGCGTGATACGTGGAATGGATCAAGGGCATGAGACTACCAGACAGTAAACCATCATTGACAGACAATCCGTTCAACTCGTCATCTTACGTAATCTTTGCGAAGACATAACAGAAAGAACAAAGGGGAATTGCAGACAATTCCAATTCTTCGTTACTGGGAGAAACTTATAATCGTGACCTTCACTGTCATTATAGACTTGGCGAAAGACGCATGGGAATCAGAAATCGCGAAAACAGATCGGAGTTGGGAAGAAACCTCATGGTAGCCGCTTGTCCTCTATATTGGGAAACAAAGTACAAACTACTGCGCTTAGTACGAGAGAACTTGCAAACAGGGAAAGATTACCAACAGATTTGTGAACGACTCACAACTAGATCATTATCATGCACGGCGCATTTTCTCCCACTCGCATGTGCATAGATCCCCACAATGTTTTGTGATGAAGAAAGAGAAAAGTGAAGGAATGAAATGGACAACTTACAAGACAGCGACCGGTACCAGCGTCACAAGAGCGATCTCCTGTTGATAGAACTCTCGACACGCCCTGAAAATATAATTGAAAATGATAAGAAACAGGGAATGGACAAAGAGACGCGTTCAATACAAGAACAGGTGATGACGAACAATTAGTATGGTTGTCAAAGTGTTTAGGAGCCCATAGATCAGAATGAGAGGAAAATACTGATCATGAGAAAAATACGAGGTCAAGAAACACGCAGGAAAATGAAGGAGAACAGCCAGCGGAAAAAAATTGCATAACAGTTTTCAATTTAGCGGTCCGTATTATATTTTACGGAATTATTGATTATTCATATTTGTTGTACGGTAGTAGTCGCTTCCCCATATTTGTACCTCTAGCAGATTCTGTCACAGTTAGATCAAGAATATTTTGTTGATCAATAACATGAAAGATCTCGAAAGTAGTCGGAAAGGGTCAGTCAGTCAGCTGATTCTGCCGTTGATGTTCTATTATTTTTCGTTCTCCTACTCTCTATCTCATGTGCTCTTGACAGCTCACAAAGATATTTGCCACTTCAGTCACTCGATTCCTTTGGTTCAGAGGAACAATAAACACAATCAGTTCTCACAGGGTATGAGGCCTGAATGGTATGGCCATTCTGATAACCTGGCACATTACCAAAAGGACCACGAAGCCAAGAGCAAACATTGAACGATTTTGGATGGAGGAAATGGAAGAAGGGGAGGTCAAAGGAAAGAGGAAGGGAACTGTCGAGAGTACTGTGCAAAGTGAATCAATGGAAGCAGACAAACCACAACTACAACGAAGGATACTGTAGAAGATACAGAAGAGGACAGAGAAGATGAGATGAGTGGGAAAGGAAGAAGGAGGAAGAACACACGAAAAGTAAATGCAGATGTTCTTTCTCGAAGAAAAAGTGTAAGGGGGTGGAAGGAGTATTGTTGTAGAAGATTCACATGTGAATAATGTGCAAATGACAGTATGGAGAGAAAGGATTGGTCATTGAGATGACTTTCTCCGATTGGTAGTCAATAGAGTGCAAAATGATGAAAACAAATGGAAGAGAGAGAGAGAGAGAGTGTTATTGGTTCTCGTGTGTTTACATGTAGAAGGAATGAATAGAATGAGTTGTCTCATTGAATGACCACCCATGATAAGTCTTCCTTTCTCTACCCTTCTACTCTTTCATTCCATCACTTCTTTACTCCCTTTGCACCAAGGACGAAAGTCGAGATGCGTAAGGAAGGGAATGTGGGGGAAGGACGTGTTGTGAAGGAAGGACTCATTCGGACTCACTCAACATCCCCATAGGAACTGTCCATTCACAGCAGCTGTGCAAAAGGAGAAGGACAAAAAGAGTGGAAGGAAGGGAAGGGGAAGTATGAATGGAGACTGTCATATGGGAATGATAGGGGAGGTCTTACATGAATGATTGTGGAGTGAAGATGAAGGAAGAAAGTGAGAGGGACACCGATTGATCACAGATGAAATACTCGAGATATGAAAGGAATAGAGAGAAGGAATGAAGAGAAGAAGGAAGAAAGAGGGAACAGACAACCACGACCTGTTACATATTAGGTAGAGAAGAGAATAAATAAGAAGAGAACGGAGAGTGAATGAAGGAAAGGACATTTCAACTATGGGAATCATTCAATGAGAGGAGGCAATATGGGAAATGGAGTGAATGGAAAGAAAGGAAGAGATGCCAATATATCCCATTCTATTCACAATCACTTCAATAGACATCTATTCATACAACAGACTACTGTAGTCTGAGTACTGTAAGCATTGTTGTTTCGGAAGTAGAATGCAATGTTATGTGTAGTGAAGGGTAAAAGACATCCCATCCTTCAGAGAAAGACATACAAAAAGGAAGACGAACCGTCTCATTACTGGAAGGAAAGAGATGGAAGGAAAGAGAGAATGAAGAGAGGATGAAAAGAACGTTTCAATCTCATTAGAACAAATGTTTGCCTTGAATGAATGAAGTACATTGAGTATCTTCTATTCAATGCATTATGTAGATGAGAACTGTGGTAGGTGGAAAGATAAGAGGGAATAAGACAAGGATGACAGAATGAGACTTGGAGTCTCTTTTTGCCTTCTTCATTCATTGCATTCCTTCTTCCTCTTCATCACTCATGAAAAAGCCCCTCGACGACCAAAAGGGCATATGAGAGAAAAGAGAAAGAGAAGAAGTTAAGAGACAGACATACTCTCTCTCTACTCAAAGTGCATGTTGCGAACGAGAAAGGAGTCCAATTGCAGTCTCCCTTCACCTTCTTCCACTTCCTACCAATACAACCATTGGGTTTCCATGAGTGTTCCAAAGACTCAACAATGAATGGTACAGAGACAATCATTCATTCCAAGGAATGACTGGAGGGAACAGGGAGTTCATTATATATCAATCACTTTTTGTGTTCATTCTACTCAGAAGGGCAGATTGAATTTGGGGGAAAGGGGACGGAGGACACTTTGAATACCCATGGGGAAAGGAGAAGAGATACTCATATAGAAGATGAAGAAGGGAATGAAATGGCAGA
Organism: Diplogasteroides magnus; assembly: GCA_014805445.1. Classification (NCBI taxonomy): domain Eukaryota; kingdom Metazoa; phylum Nematoda; class Chromadorea; order Rhabditida; family Diplogasteroididae; genus Diplogasteroides; species Diplogasteroides magnus. Next base: position 2,012 of record JACMIF010001474.1, on the reverse strand, counting down.
TGGATAGACAGAACAAACAATGACAACTGTATTCAAATAGAGGCAGATGGAAGACTTTTCCCTCTTATGAAGAGAAACGACTCCCATAATGTCTTCCCTTCTCTCCTTCTAATAGAACTCTGCGACTTATTCACTCGCATCACTCTCATTGTCTAATTCTCTTCTCTCGCAATACTTCTCTCATTCTCTCTCACTCCTTTCTCTCTTTCTCTTCCCTCTCTCATTCGCCCATTCACTCTCTCCTTCCCCTTTTCCCTTCCATCTCCTCTCAAAAATGCGAGTGCCAGCCTTCGTCTTTTATGTGAGGACCGATCTCATTGGCCTGGGGGAGGAATTGAAAGAAAGGACAGAGAGGGGGAAATGGGCCGAAGGGGGAGGAATAGCCTTGAGGGATAAAAAGAGAATGAGGAAGTGCACCTCTGACTCTTTTCTCTTCTGCCAGATGTGGGTGGTCATTTATTCTCGTTCCTTTCTCAACACAAAAGAAGTGAGGTGAGTCTCTCAATTGACATTTGAATTGAGAAAAGGAAAAGTCGAAACAAAAGACATTACAGAGTGTGTAAAACATTCAAATTGGATAGAGAGTAGTGGAAGAAGAGAATGTTCACTCCCGAAAACACAACCATTTCTCACTCTTTTCTCTATTGTCAAGAGAAGAAGAATGGACATATTACAGGAAGAATGCATACGAGAAATTGAGTCTTCTCTTCGTTGCTTCTTTCTTCTTCTTTTTATTCTGAAAGCTTTTTGATGGTGTTTGACCATGGAAGCGCGATGGTCCTAACATACAATCCTGGAGTCTAGTGACCGAGTTAATACCACGACGTGCAAAATTTGTAAACAATTTTCTGACGTATGTTATGAACTTTCTAGACAGAAAGATGCTCAATGATGATATTTTCATAAGGAAGCAAAGGGTATTCTGTCTCAACTTGAAGGTTTATTGGCTTCAATATCATTACAAAGGATTGGAATCTTGCTATTGTGAATATAAAGAAGTCGGGCAGACGGGGAACAAGGGTACAGTAATCGATTAATAAGAAATCACATGAATTTTCTATACCCTCAAAGACTGAGAAGAGAAGAAGAAAAGGAGAATGATGTGACAGGCCAATACACCTACCAATCTGTAATATTTAGAAACCGGAATAAGCTGCCAAAGAATATCAGGCGATAGTAGTTTGAATTCAAAATGGTCCTATGAGTTGCTTCCGAAGTAGTTCGCAGACAAATGTAAATCAACACTGCGACGTCTTTCCAAAACCGACAATTTATCAGTTTACACCAGCACCGGAATTCAAACATATTGTCCAATGAAAAGAACGAAGGCATTCTGCAGCATAATTGCATAGAGGAAGGGACGGTCGACACAGAACTTCTCGATGAACTCAAAACATGGCAATGGAATAACGTAGTCTAACGGATGAAACCTGCGGTTTTCTCGGCATTGCGCCAACACACATGGATCTTGTAACAGCTGCGGCAATAGTTCCTTCCTTTGTTACCTGACAATCAAATGAATATGTCACTTATCCCCCGAACCTCTCTGAAATGAACACAATTTGACCTCAATGATTGCCTTGTGAGAGAACGATGAGATGCGGAATCCCTTGGTATTCGAAATCTACAATATGAGATACTCGGTCACATATTGTTGATATATACTACTTAATTATTTATACACAAGCAATGTGGTACGATTTGACCTTCGAGAGATCGGCCTATTGTTGATATATACTACTTAATTATTTATACACAAGCAATGTGGTACGATTTGACCTTCGAGAGATCGAAAACCCTCTCGACTCCCAATTCACGCAAAGTCCCTCCCATAGGCCGTATCCATGAACGTTCGCCAGACCGTTTGCCAGGCGAAAGTGTTCGCCGGCGAACGCTTTCGCCTGGCGAATCCTTTCGCCGTATCCATGAACATTTGCGTTTGCCGGTGAACAGTTCGCCATGGCGAAAGTGCTCGACTAGCTCGGAGCTAGTCGAACACTTTGGCAAACGGT
>JACMIF010001473.1:8891-23495 GCA_014805445.1 Diplogasteroides magnus | reverse complement strand
ATTTTACTAATGAAAAATCCCTGAAGTTAGAAATCGGCGCGCCATTTTCTAATGGCGTGACAAATGTTTCGTCCAACAACAAATTTAACACTGCAGCGGTATGTTTTGATAAGTGCGCGGGAATTTAGGATCATATACCCTACTATCACTATAAAATAAGATATGATCATAGGCTTTCATATTCTTGATATACCATCGATAATACGAGTTCGGGTAATTATGGCGCACCCTGTATTTCCAGCATTTGCAGGCAAACTATGGTAAAGGCTAGAATTATTTACAGTCACTTGCATAGCAAAAACATTGACGTCCTTACTCGGATATATAAGACGTACATTCGACCAATATTTGAGTATGGAACAACGATTTGGTCACCTTACCGAAAAAATGAAATTCAAAAAATAGAGAAGGTACAAAATTATATCACCAGACTTATTTTCTACAAAATACAAAGACTATATAGTGCACGGAGAATACAGTGCTGCTGTCTATTTGGCAAGAATGTCATTCCTAATCCGTTTATAACACTCGACAAGATCTTACATTTACAAGCAATTTGAGCAATTTTGAATGCCGCTTCATATGTTTGAGTCTAAAAGACAGGGAATTTGTAAAAATTTAAAATCTAATTCTGTAATTATTTTTGATTGGCGTTCACACCATATAAAATTATAGTGATTCTGAATCCTCTTGAGAAGACAAAGCTTTTTTGGGTTGGAACCAACTCATGAATCTCAAAATGAACAAAGATTGGAGTACTCTTGATTCGAAAGATAGCGAAATGCACTGAGGGCGATCGTATGCAAAGCTAAATGGGATTCCCACTTGGAGGAGGGAATCCCACCATTCTCTCTTCATTTCTCTTTGTTCCCGGGAACGGCGCGGCCTCATTCATTCCTTGCTGGGATTCCCAGGAACGGTCCCATTAGCGACACCCTAATATAACTATCATAATAGGCCACATTCTCAGGAAAGGAATGAATTTTTGAAACTTGAAGCATTAAATTATAGAAGAAAAATAAGAGATATGCGCATGGCATATCACATTATATTTGGAAAATTAGGTTTAATACTGAATAAACAGTCCTTTTATAAGTACATGACTTCAAGAACTAGAGGTTCAAAATTTAAGATTCTACCTTCCATATCCAAGAATGACACACATTTCAATGCCTTTGCAAGTAGAACTTCTCGTGTTTTGGCAAAAATGTCAACGAAAAATCTCCCCACAGAATATTCAGAGTATATGAATATTGTTCGAAAATTGTAATCTCCTAATCTCTCTTCTTTTTCATATTCAACAGTGGTGCGGTCGTCGGTATGGGAACGAAGAGGATGCACAACAAGAAGCACACCCTCCTCCCTTCATACTGCCCAATTTACATCTCCCCCACCCTTGCACATTGTGCACGATAAATAAATAAATAAATAAATAGAGTCCTCGGTTGCTTGATGCTGCGGACGCATTTTTATTAATGTATTGTATTTTTGTTAATGTATTGAAAACAGGTTGATTACCGAGTACGAACACTTCATCTGGCTTACGACTGTGCACTCTCCCAATTTACGTGAGATTTCGTCGTTTCTCTGACAATTAGTTGTGATTTTGAATTGGTTTGAAGCGCGAGATAGCGGCTAACTTTCAGCTATATTTGCTTAAATGAAAATCTGCTGTTGATGCAATTGTGGCTTTTCAATCAATTACCAATACGTAAATATTAGGATGTCGCATTTGGGTATTTAGTGACAGCCGTCCATTTCGTCTAAACATGTCTAAAGCACGTTTCAGTTTTTGCGGAAGAGGGCTGTAGAACGAGAAAATTTTGATGTTGGAATAAATTGAAAAAAATATGTGTAAGGTCATACATTTGACAATTCCTGCAATTTGATTGCTTAGCCATTTTTGGTAAATTTTTTGACGCCAACCTGAGCTTCAGAAGTCAATTTTCAACCGAGTCACAATGATGTATTTTTTTATAAATTTTACATTTGTTCGCCGAAAGCTGAGGGATACCTTGTTTGGGCATCTCTCGATCAGCAAACAGGCATCCTGACCACTCACATATCATAATTATTTAGTAACGTTGTAGTACATTTCATTAGCAGCGTAGCTGACTCGTACGGCTAAGCAATAAAATTGCCAGGAATTTTCGAATGAATGTCGCATTTTTTTCAATTTTTACAAGATCAAAATTTTCTCGTTCTGCAGCCCTCTTCCGCAAAAACTGATGGCTCGTTCAAATCTCGCGAAAAAGAAAGTAGATATTTTCTTTTCATTTTCCACGCGAAAAAGAAAAAGAAAGCGTAGGGAGAGGCGAGCCTTCCTCGGCTGTCAATAAATACCCAAATGCGACAACCTAGTAAATATCCGTCCGTCACAACTACGATCTCTTGTCATACCAATTCAAAGTACTGGAATGCATGGAGGAAGCAACAGAGAGAAATGGAGAATTTATGCACAGAAAGTTCATCAGTTTCACCATGACGGCTTAAATATCCGTCTAGTACTCTTGCGTAGGGCAGGGCCCATCAATAGGATCGCTTTCATCCGTGCAGATATCGATAACCATGAAGTCTACCACACGGAATTGCTGCAAATACAAATTTTAAATTAACTTTTATATTCATTAAACTTTTGAAATTAAAGAAGCCGTAAAGGGAGATATTGCGAGGCGCTTCCCGACGGATATCAGACTCTCCAACTCACTCACTCTCTCGTCGTTAGAGTGATCTACTCTGACTACGAGAGAGTAGGAGAATTGGAGAGACTGATATCCGTCGGGAAGCGCCTCGCAATCTCCCTTGACGGCTTCTTTAAACTTTTCAAAACATATGCCAGGCAAGCGAGGTATGAGAATCTTACCCATTCCACAACGCTTCGCACATTCTTGCGGAACGTCTCCTTGCAACCCTGAAATATTTGGTCTTGCTATTTCTTAATCCAGGCTTTTGTAAATTCCGTAATTAATTAAATTCCGTAAACCATCTATCTAAGATAAATGAATTTATTAGTGTAACGCCGTACTGTGTGATTGACCCAAGTGCAGTTCGTTTGGATGATTAGATACGGCTCCAGGGTAGGTTTCTAAAAGTAAACATAATGTAGTGACCATTTCTCCTTTTCAGCTAATTACGGCCACACACAGCTCGTTCACACGCTTGAGCTACTCATTTAACCACATTTCTCTAAATCGGCAGTAAAGTGCATTTGTCACTCGTCTAATGCACTCGAAGTAGGTATCAATCGAACACAGAGTAACCGCCCCGCGGAAATACGTATAACGAATGAGAAATACACTTGACTACCGATTTAGAAACCGTAATTCTAAATAATAGGCTTACCTCCACTTGGATGCCCTTCAGATGGAAGTAGCCATACATGAATTTGAAGATGGGCACGCTGGCCAGTTTGTCGTCCGGATCGATAAGCGAATCTGCGAAAAAGTCAATATTACCGTAATCCTAAAAAAAATCTGGCAAGATGCCAAGTTCTAAGCTTACCTCTACCCCAATCGCACTCGAACATCTCCGCGCGGCCATCGATCGGTTTCTGATCACAGGTGACGTATCCGACGAAGATTACGGTATCAGTCGAGAAGGAGTTCTGCATGTCGGAGAGGATAAAAGGGATGAGGAGGAGTAGGAACTGGAGGAGGAAGAGAAGGACCGCACGGTAGGTGGGCATGATGGAATAATGAGAGATGTTGTGAGAGTGTACGTTTTTACATTTTATGATAGCCATTCTTTCATTTCAAATTTGGGATCGAATTTTGGAACGAATTAGCATCTTTTCAGTCTGACCTCATTGGAGATTAGTTATCTCTGACCAATGGTAGACAACAGCTCGCTCAAGAGCACAGACAGAGAAAAAAACTATTTCCAATATCATGAGAACAGATTATTTGTTTGTGGATACCATTAATCATCTCCAATATCCACACAATTTAATAATTCGTATTATATGAAATGAATAATTATACGCTGTTAACAAGCACAATATCAAGTTTTATTCGCGTAATCACGTTAGAGATAATATGGAGAGGGATCGAGTTATGCCAATAGCCGTTAGTACTAAGGTAGGGAAGTAGGGAAAGCAAGAAGAAGTGCATTTTTCAGTCGTCTCATGACGTCGGAGCCGTTGTCGCTCTCACGCGATAGTCAACCGCTCCGAGTGCATTAGTTATGAAATGCGCTTATATTATACCTGCTTCCCCTACTCTAGTTAGCATTTAGGCTCAGGGAGTAGCTAATCCATTCTTTCATGAGCTATTCTCACGTTCTGTTACGAACATCGATGAAAGGAGAGATGATAAAGCAATAGGGATGACAAATTGTGTCATGGACAGATGAGCCAAAACGGTGAAACGTATACTTATGCAACGCCAAAGATGAAAACTATCTGTCCGCTTCACGATTATGGCGCAACATCCATGCAGCTCAGACCTGAGAGCTCAGAAGTGAGCAACCAATAGTGAAACATGCTCGTTTGTATGCTCTACGGTCCAAAAATGTTTCGTGAGAGTGGATTAGCTACTCGTGAAACCCTCCAATTCATTCATTCCTGTACAATACAGTGTCTCCCGAGTAGAGATGGATGGTCTGGGCGCCCGCACAGTGCACGCGAGAATCGGACTTGATGATGGCCTGAAAACTCTTAAATACTTTCATTCATCCCTCTCTCATTTATTGATCTCCCCGCCTTTAAACTCCTTTTTAAAACTGCAAACAAACAAAGATATGTTATCTAACATGCTCTTTCACGCTACGCTCTCAGAAATGTTTACCGAAAATCTCCCCGGACGACTTCTTTCAACTTTGGTATTATTCCAAATATCCGGTTGCTGCTATATCGATGTGCATTTTCAATCATTGCTCAATATTAGAACACATCAGAGGTGACTGCGGAGGGTGGGGGAAGAAGGAAGAGTTACTTCTCTCATCACTGCTTGCCTCACTTACCACAATATCCTCGTCGATGTGGCACGGATCGGCGGTGAAGATGCACGCAAAGCTGCCGGAGGGCAGGCGGGCGGAGCCCTCACTGAACATATATGCCTTAAGACGCAGTATTTATAAGACCGGACCAGGAATAGCTCCCTCTGTCACTACTTTGTCAAGTTGTTTCGACCGGGCTCAAATGTAGTGCATTATGATACTTGGTAGTACAGAAGTTACTGACAGATCGGTGAACTCACAGTTCCCCTTAGTTTTTTTATTGAGCAATTTAGAATTTTTTCATTAAAATGCTGTAGAGGATGAAGATGGTATTTACGCCACAATGGTGGTGCTCAAATTAACAAAGGCGCCACTAATTGATAACGTGTCAATTTTATGACTACGCGGCAAATGACGGAGGTCAGACCAACCGAAACTTCGCTGCAACACGGGAAATCATGTCTCGATTTATGAAGTGATTTTCCATCTACTGCTAGCGAAATTGACCAATTCGGGACTTATTTTACTTAAAAATTTACTTTTGTTAGCTTGTATTCAACGCAGCAATTTTCACTATATCCTAGATATCCACAACAGTAGTTGATGTGCATGGTGCCTACTTCATCACTTGGACAAGAGTAGTTGAAATTTTGATGATTACAGTATTGTTTTCAGTGATTTAGCCAAATTAACGATAGCTCACGTGTAGCTAACGGGCTTGTCGCAATGCGAGACGACGGTGCAGTCGCCGCACAGGAATACCTCGCACTTCTCGCCGTACACGTGCACCTGTGAAGATATTTTCCAGAATATGTTGACCGCAACGTGTGAATCAACGCGTTGCGGTCGAGGGTCGATGTGAATTTTTTAAAACATTAAACGCAGCAATTTTTGTGCACATTCCTTTTTGGATGCTCTCTCGGTTCTCAGTCTCAGCTATCAATTGAGAGATGAAGTACGAGTTATTATTTTTTAAATCTTGCGTTCTTGGCGCATGAAAATTGAGATAATACGCCGGTCAGAGTGACGTCATCAATCAATACTGGAAGTCGCACATCGACTCTGGCGGGAACGAAGACGGGCGCCGTTTTCTCTCCGCCCTCGTAGACGATCTTCGTGAACGTGGCCGCCGTCGTGAAGAGCATGGGGGCCCAGCCGCGCTTCACCTGCGAACAACGAATCACATAACGGTAGGAATGTGGCCTTCTCATCGGTTTTCCATGATCACGCGTAGTTAAGCCTCTATGGGCCATAGACTATGGCTTGAATATTAGGGTGTCGCTATCGGAATCAAAGTGCATCATTATTGTCTGTTCACTCATTCCGACCGATTTTCTATGACGCTTTAAAGGAGCTGTGCCACGAACTTTTATTGTTTGATAGGTGCGATCGTAAGGTCTAATGAGAGCAAAAACATACATATTACTCAGCAAAATTATTGCTTAGGCTTTGAAGAGAGCTTTACAATGTTAACATTTGAAGGTATTGGCTCTTGAAGCGATTGAACAGAGCGATCAGTTAGGTACGGTAGATCGCTGTATTTTTCTCTGTGCCCTCTCTCTTTCCCTTTCACTCTACGGAACAGTCTGATCATCGCGAGGGCGCTTCCTCGCACCCTTTGCCGTCTCATATCTCTGGCCTCTACTTTGATCTACTGGTCTCTCACCTCCCCCAGATTCTCTAACACTAGTTCTCCTTCATCAAAGATCCGTCGTAACCTACCGTACCCTTCAACTTTCACACGTTGTATAAAATCAGAGAAAAATCAGAAAAATGCGCGACTTTCGCAGCTCTTCCTATCAGAGGGAGACAAAACGAACGGCGCTTCCAGTTTAGAGATGAAAAAGTTCGTGGCACACCTCCTTTAAAGAGAATGAATCACTGTTGCGCACAGAACAAAAAGTTGTAGATACTTTAATTCCGATAGCGACACCCTATTAAATATCCATTTTCATCCGATAATCAACCTCGAATGAGAAGTGCGCGTCCCTCGCCTCCTCCTCGCTTTCGTCCGGCCGCGCGATGTAGTAGATGAGGACGGGACCGTAACCGAGAATCTGAGCGGAGTAAAATATTCGGGTGAACCTTGTAGCAACCTTGTAGCTGTTGACAGTCATGGGCGGACGTCCGATGCAGTGTTGTCCAGATGAGGCGAGACATCGGAAGGGATTCCAGATGCGAGGATGCATCTCGGGAGAGGGAGGCGACCGCTCGTGGCTGGTGAAAAGGAATGAATGAGACGGTTCCCATATTCATTGATCAGGACGAATTTGCATATGTTCTGTCTGTGCGGTACACTCACATTCGGTTACACGAACGAAGAAACTGAGCATTAGGGGTTCAAAAACGGTAAATTTGCCGTCATTCTTTTCCGCAGCAGGGTCGTCTATCATGGAGTGAGACAACAGCCATACAGAGAAGAATGACGATAAATTTACCGTTTTTGAACCACTACTAAGCATCTCATGTAATTTGGAAATTATTCCAAATTTCCCCAATCTGTTTGATTTTCAAAAATTAATTCCTATATCGATCGACTACATTTCGTGGCCTTTCCATGTGGTAGAGACCTGAGAGAACCTTAAGGGGATCACGACTAGAGGACGTCGTTTAAAGATGAAGCTGATGTGAGGGGAAAAGGTTGAGGGAAACTGAGGGAAAATACTTGACCCAGGGCGTTCATACTTTTCCCTCATCTGATCCTAATTTTTTACTCAACTGTTCTCAACTTTTACCAGTACCCATGCGCTCAGGGATGTGAGCGCATGGGTACTGGAGGGAATTTGAGTAAGACTGAGTGAATTGAGCATGGCTTAGGAAGACTGAGGGAAATGAGGGAGATTGGGGATGTCTGGGTAAAACTGAGGATGGCCGAGTAAAAAACGGTCTTGGACCAGCTGGTCCAAGACCAAATTATACAAAAAAATTGTTTTACTCAGATTTACAAAGCCAAGTTCGAATTTTCTCATCTACCAGGAAGTCGTCATGTACACGATAGATGCAACGTGCATACAAATATTCAACTCATTCATTACAGTCTTTATTTCGTAACAACAGACAAGTAAAGTACAGCGGAATACTGCAAGTAACAGTGTGAACTAAATCGTTTTATGGAACGAAAGTGGAACATAGTTGTGTGTCCACTCGGGAGAAAGACAAAGCGCCATGGACATTTGCTACATAATTGTGAAATGGGCACTTGCGCCGTTATAATAACAGTAACGATGACGCAGCAGTTCATTGTTATGGCGCAAATGTCCATGTCGCAATTGGATCCACTCATCTCAACCTGTTTTTAGGTTAGTCGAGAGAATGTGTCAATAACAGAGTGAAAAGTTACACTTTCGATCAAAAAGGAAATTTTAAAAAAAAACATAAATAATTCTAGAAACAAGATTCGAGATCCTTACAATAAGAATAAAAAAAGACAACAAGGCAAGGAGTTCGTGTAATTACAGTAAATTCGATTCCCCTAAGTGATGATCCGATTGTGACGCAATATCATATTTGGTTTCAAGAGAGACAAACTCACTCACTCTACCTCCGATTCTCAGTGATTCAAGATCTATACTGGTTGATTAGTCAGGACCTATTGAATACTTATTTCCTAGTCTATAGGCCCAATTTCGATAATTTCAAGGAAGCCAATCAATACTGGGACATGGGCGAGGGGAAGGAGAAGGACAGTCTGTTCATACAGTATATGGGGGAGCAATCCTGGAGTAGTCGCACCTTTCAGTAGTTGTTCGTGTCGCTAAGGAGGGCGAGCTTGAGGAAGTGCTCCTTTCTGCCCCAGTCGCGTGCCCTCTCGTATCCCGAAGGCGCCTGCAAATATACATATTTTTAATTTTATAACATTTTTTTCAACAAAATAGATATCACATAAAATCAAATTATTATTATCATTAACTTAATCATAACTTTAAAAATACTTTATTCGTTAGAATACGATAAAACTGACCTTAGCGGCATTGGACGTCTGGTTGATCGCGAGAGGCGCGGCGAGGGAAGGCTTCTGAATGGATAACTAATCGATACATCAAAACAATCGATACATCGATAAAACTCAAAAAGGGCAGTGTTATTTGGCATATCTGACCCGCTTTTCTCCCAAAAACTCCCAAAAAGCAAGCGCTGGCCCCGACCAGTTTCTCACGTTTGGAGATCAAATGCGAACCGGTTTTAGATCGAGAATGAAAAATACTAGCCCGTTTTCTTTCCACTTGTTTTAATAGCTATGAATACAGGCATGTATTCGCATACAACATGATTGTCCCCTAAAGTGCAGAAATGCAAATGCAAAGGCCAACAAACCATTCTGAAAGCATGGATGTATTACCTGAGGTGAAGAAGGGAGGGAGATTGTGGAATCACTGATGAGCGGCGTCACAGCAGGATGGGAAGACGCTGATATGACTCATTTTTCCGTATTCTCAAAAAAAATCGGGGGCGAAAATATAAAAATTTGATAAATACATAAATCGGTAAAATTGATCAAAACTCACTCAAGCTCTGCAGATTGGGAGTCGTCGAAGACATCCGAAGCGCGGGAGACTGAATTGATTAAGTAAATTGGTATGAATTTTGGAGGAGAAGCCTTTGTAAACAACCAACATGTTAAAACTTGTTAGAACAAGAATATCATAGTTTTCGGTCGCGAATTCGTGCATTACACAGAAGAAAAGACTCAAGTTGAACCTTGAACGTCGAGGGAACAGCATCTCCGGCCAGCAGACACGGAGATGATTGATTGCTTGAGAGGGACAGTTGCGTGTCGTCGAGGAAGGACGACTGGAACGACTTCATCCTGAACGGAAACAGTCGTTATTCGAGGCAAATTGGTTGTATCAAGACTACTTCATCTTCGTGCTACGTTCTAACCCTAAAAACAAACAAATAATATAGGAAATAACGAAATATCGGCCGATTTGGTGGAAAATTCACGACGAATAATCTAGTCCGTTTTTTTGAAATTTTGACGAATCCTAATCAAACATCGTAATTATAATTAGATTTTTTTCGTTTTTTTCAAGTTTTCTGTTCAAATTTTTGGACTTACTCAATGTTATTGCCCGAAAAACTATGCTGTCCACTCAAGAAAGTACTTGGTATTCAAATTATTAGCTGAACATCGACTGAAGCTATTTATCAATTGCCAGTTTATGATTCGGCATACTGTGCTTTTAAATTTGCGAAATCCGTGCTCGGTGTTGTGTTCTGTCTCCTTCCCTTGTTTGTGTGTTGTTTTGGTCAGCTATGTTGTTGTTATCGACTGCCTTATGGTCTTCTTGGCCTCACGGCTTGGTTTAGCGATGCTTCACGCTAACTAAAATAATTTTACCATATATCCTCGGCTGAATACTGTGACTTTCCAATAAGAAATAAGCTTATTGTTCGTTGCTTTTTCTCCTGATGATGATGGATTTTTTGCTTGAATTCAGGGTGCACTGGCACGTCATGGGTTTCGCGTTCCACACCAAGCCGACATACGAGTACTGGATTACCTCAAGACCCGTGAGAATTATATAAAGTCATTAATCATATAAATAGGGATCGTTGCAGCTAGAGACCTCTAATAGACTCACAAAACGCATTCTTTTATCTCGTACCGAGCGGTTTTCCATCATCTGCGAGAGACAACACCTCGAAAATGAGTTGTAGAAAATGAATGCACTTCGTTAGTCGATTCGAGGTCGCTAGTTGCAGCCATACCTTATTCAAATTCAAATTCTTTATCTCATTCAGTCCAATATTGGAGGAGTGGGGGTGGGTCAGATTAGCAAATCTAAAGTTGGGTTCGAACTACGTTTCATTTTGCTTCATTCTCTCGCTTGTCTTTTTGGTGAGTAGTCGTCTTCGATGTCTTCTAGTCCATTCTTTCCAAATGTTCGAAGATCGTTCTCTTGAATGCCCTCTGGTTGTTTGTCGCTTCTCTAAGTGCTAGCTGAACCGATCCAAATATCTCTTTGTATTCGTCAGACTATCTTTTGTTCGTGATAGCTCTTCCTAATGGATTTGGGTACCAATCCAATATTTTCTTGCACCATCTGTCATTTTGCTTGAGAACTTTGATTACCCAATTTGCTTTGCGTTTTCCGGCCTCGAATCTAACATCGGTAACCTTAGTCACACCTCTCAGCCATTGATTGGACACTCGATCTTGGAGAGTCACATTCACCATCGCACGTTCCATTTTTCTCTGTGCTACAGCCAACATCTGTCGATGACTTGTTCTCATTTGCCATGTCTCACATCCGTACAACATTGCAGGTAGAATACAACAGTTCATGATCTTTCGCTTTCTCTTCATTTCCACTGCATTGTTTTTCAAGAAATTTTTGTAGTTGGAAAACACCATCTATCCTACTTTGATTCTGCGTTTCATTTCATCGGTGCAGTCTGACTCCATATTGATTTGCCTTCCGAGATACACAACACTCGGCACACATTTCACATCTCCTCCTTCTAGCTGTATCGGTTGTCTTGCGGCAGCGCTGTTACACATTGTCATGAATACTGTTTTGTTTGCATTGATCTTCATTCCCGATTCGGTTGCTGCTGATTCTAATTCCTTTGCCATTTCCATCATTTGTTTTCTGCTTTTTCCGAATAAGACTATATCATCTGCAAAATCGAGGTGGGACAGATATTCGCCATTGATTTTCAATCCTTTTTCTGACCAGTCAAGCCTTCGAAACACATTTCTGAGACAGGCGGTGAATAGTACAGGCGAGATAGAATCTCCTTGTCGGACTCCTTTTTCGATGTCGATAGATACTTCTGATTCATTCACTTTAATCTTTAATTTCCCGACATCATACATTTGTTGTAGAATGTGGATGATGGAGCTGTGAACTCCTTGGTCTTGTAATGCATTCCACGCTGCATTGTATTCAACGGAATCGAAAGCCTTGGCGAAGTCAACGAACATCATGTATAGGTATTCGTTTTTCGTGCTGAGAATTCTACCGTTCTCCTTGTATCTTTCAATCACTTGCTGCAGTGTGAAGATGTGTTCGGTTGTTGAATAATTTGGTCTGAATCCGGCTTGCTCTGTAGTCTGGGCTTCTTCAAGTGTCTGTTGAATACGTTGTTGAATTACTTTCGTGAACAATTTGTAGATGATATTCAACAGTGAGATCGGTCTGTAGTTCGTGATTTGACAGGGGTCTCCTTTTTTAAAGAGGATTACTGTAACTGCAGACGGTAATTCATCGGGAACTCTCCCTTCTCTCATACACTGATTGAAGAAACTAGTGATTGCAGGAACAACTGTGTCATCTATTCCTTTGATCATCTCTGGAAGTACTCTGTCGGGACCTGCACTCTTCCCATCTTTCATTTTCTGGATTGATCTTTGAACTTCACTTTGCAAGAATTCCTGGAACGGGCAGTCACTGATATGGAGATTAAACGGAATGTCATTCTCTTTCTTGTAGATCTTTTCGAATGCCTGTTTTACAACTTCATTCATCTGCTCTTTTCCACTCTGCATGTCTCCTTGCTCATCTCGCAGCTGTCCGAGTCTTGGCTTGACTGATCTTTTCGCATTCTCAAGAGCTTTCTTCCCACTTTTGCACTGATCAATGGCCTTTCGAACAAATTCAATCTCCTTATGTATCCTATTCTCTTTCAGACAGAATCTCAAAAATATGTTGCATTGTACAAAGTTCAGCCGTCCTTGAATGGTACTGTCATTTCTGAAATGCTTGCGCTTTTGCAGTAGATCTTTGATCAAGCGATTACTGTATCTATTCACGTATTCAGGTTCGTCTTCCATGCAGTCTGTGGCCTTTGATTGTATTAGGTCTACCATTCTCGCGTACATATCTTCGATGGATTCGTTGTCAATAACGTCAATATCTGGCATTCCTAATCTGTAGCGCTGGACATTCAATCGTCTAATTTTTCTTTTCCGCTTTCGCTTCACAGGTTTCAGATCTCTATCCAGTTTCAACGTGAGTTTCATCAGTCTGTGATCGGTACCGTAGTCGATTGAATTGTACAGTACGACTCTTCTAACAAGATGTGGGGTTTTCTCTGAAACGAGTACGTGATCTATGCGATTTTTCGTGACATGTGTGTTCGATTTGCAGCTCCATCGTCTTCGCGACCTGATCTTGAAGTAAGTGTCAATCAGTCTCATTCCATTCTGGATAGCAAAATCAGTCAATCTTTCGCCTCTGTCATTTCGATCGCCGTATCCGTACATGCCAAGACATCTGTCAGTCGTATCATCTCTCACTCCGCATTTAGCGTTCCAATCGCCCATGACAATAGTTCTGATCTTTCTCGCTCTTTGGCCATCGCGTCTTACAGATTGCGCATCACATTGATCTTTGGTCTTTGCCTTGTTCTTCTCATCGAATTGTGCGGAATGACCATCGCATGAATCAGGGTTGGAATTTCCATCAACAAAAGCGGAATGACCATCGCTATTATCTGCATCATCTTCATTCTCCCTGTCATGAGTGCCTGCAAGTGGTTGTACTCGATTATTGATCGATCGGGATACTGTATCTAGGAAGCTATCGTAGTCATCATCAGAGTATGAGTTTGTAGGAACATAGACTTGAACAATTCTTAGAGTATAGTCTTGAATCTTGAGTTCAATCATGGATACTCTGTCAGATAGTCTTTCGAAACTGGTGATAAGATGCTGCCACTGCCGTGCCACGAAGAATCCAGTGCCTGTGAATCGAGAACCGCCATCTACTTCGTTTCCGCCTCCGTAGAATCTCCAATCAGTATTGATTATGTCAAACGTTTCGATTCCCTTTCTCGCAGTTTCAGAGACACCCAGAATGTCAAGTTTCATAGAATCCAAGCTGAGTATCATTTCATCTAGCCTGTGGTTAGAAGCCATCCGTTGCACATTGAGCGTACCAACTTTTAATAAGCTTATCTGACTCATTATTGCGGAATTACGTTTACTGCTATTCCAATTGCATACAGTAAACGGAACCTTCCCTTTGGGACGAAGAGAGACGGGCGAGGACCGACCGCTCGTGACGAAAGAAGAAGGAAGAATTTTCCTTACAGACAATGAATTAGAGAATGAATCTCAACTAATTTTCGTCTTCGAAATTTAGTCCGTAACCGGTTCTCTATATTTATTTGCAATTGTGACCCTTATTTATTGACGAGTAAAATGTTATCGATTTATTTCAGTCCATGCAACGTTACATGGACAGCCCGTGCTACTCAGCAGTGCTTTCGACTCTTCCCCTCATAACAGACGCTAACGGGAAGTTCAAGGTTATTTTTTTATCGAGGCTTATTTTATTGGTTTTGTTTTAATAATTTAATTGTTTTCTATCAGGTGCCGTCGTTTGTTCTGGAAGAAGAACTGCTCAAGGAGCACAACAATTGCTTCTTCGCCCTGGCTAGCTCTTCTGACGCTGACCCCATCACTTACATCTCCGAGCCAATACAGTAGGATTTTGGACATTTTTTCTGAAATATAAAAAGGACATGGTTTTGAGGATGCTGCTCATCGTGACCCTTCGCATGTACGATTCTTCGGATTCGATCCAGTGAGTGCGCATACGAAAACAATTTTTATGTAACATTTAAAGGGACCTTGTCACGATTTTTTCAAATTTGATATGTTGTAGTACGTGGAAAATCTTAAAGAAAACTCAATTGGAGTATAAATTTTATTTCCCT
>JACMIF010001472.1:5018-17696 GCA_014805445.1 Diplogasteroides magnus | reverse complement strand
CGACGCGTCCCACTGTACCTTCAACGGGACGCATCGCGGTTTCACGAATGTGCGCGATATAGATGCGCTGCAATAGTAGGTTGTTCCACTTTTCGGCACGCTGTGACACTTAACATTGTAGAGGAATTGTAGAATATTATCATTACATATGACGCATCTGTCCATGGCACAGTTGTCTTTCACCTTGTTTTGAAAACAAATAAAAGTGCAAAACAAGTGCGTAAACAATATGTACAACTACAATCAATTCCAAATTAGAATTTCGTATAACCCATCTTCTTGAGCGATGGTCGATTCATCACTATTTCCACCGGTTGAGATGTCAGCTCTTTGCCTAGTTTAGGCTCTTCGGTGATGGCAGCTGGTTTCCATCTGCACTCGAGGGGCGTTAGTCGACGATAGGCAACCATCCAGATGAGAAGGGTCAGAGCGAGAAGTGCGGCCACTGTGGCCCAGGTTGCACGTGGACCCCACGAGGAGAAGGTGGAGCTTAATGAGCACATTCAATAACACAAAAAATGTTTGGGTGAAATACAAGAGCGACATGGACACTTGAGCCATAGTGGTGAAATGGACAGATGCGTAATCGGTATTCAACATGATGGCGCAAATGTTAATGCGCTGTTGTTCTTCTCCCGAATGATTTAGCCGAGTCAAACTAGGACCGTTGAGAACAAGAACCACTAACAATGAGGTATGGGGTAAAATCACTTACGACATTAGGATAGGGCCAAGAATACGGGCTATGCAGCCGACCGCCTGGTTCACACCCTGCATCGTACCCTGAACGCAAAGGATGCATTGATCAGTCCTCGGATTCGGGTGAAGGACACAGGCGTCATGGACATTTGCACTGTCGGCGTGAAATGGACATTGGGGCCATCATCGGTAATTTAACGGCACAAGTACCCATTTCACAGTTTTTAGCCATAATGTCCATGGATCACTTGTTCTTCGACCTCGGCATTATTCCAACCTGAGGTGCAGATCCCAGTACTCGACTGTACAATGCTTGCAGAGAGTTGTTTAGGACAGAAAGAGCGACGCCATACAAAACAGCGTACGAGATGTAATATACCCATTGGTTGACGGGAGCGAGGCTCTCGCACCAAGTCCAGTTCTTGGTTCCTGAAAAAAATGCACAATATTTTTTTAGTTCCGGAAAAGTCGGAACTAGGGTGTCGCTATCGGAACGAAAGTGCAACTTTTGTCTCTTTGTATTGGCGACTCATTCCCTCTCGCTCATCATAGATAACTGGTAGGAATGCGTGAAAAGACAACACTGATACATTTTAGTTCCGACCGCGACACCTAGTAACATCCATTATTATGTGGCCGGTTGCTTACCGTTTCCAATAAAAGGCTCGCAGTCCACGGTTCCAGGAAGAAAAGGCCATGGCATAGTGAACAGGTAGAAGGTCAGCAGAGCAACGATGGCGCCGATGCAATTCGTTCGCTCGTTCACTCTGCAATTTTATCATTATTTCGGCATCATCGATTTAGCAACAGATAATCACTAGGGTTTCTAAATTGAAAAATTTGACAGCATTTTTCACCGCAGCTATCAGCGGTTGTCTATCAGGAAATGAGACAACAGCCCTGCGGATAAGAATGAAGAGAAATATACCGATTCAGGAACCCCTACTTTGTGACTTCATCATTTTTTCGTCATCATCAATTTCGCAACAGCTCACATCTTCGTGTAGCTCGTGAACGCGTAGATGTAGAAGGTGACGACGGTCACCACTCCGACGATGCCTTGCACGATCGAATTCCAGTGAAGCGCCTCGTCGTGGTTGTAGCCGAACATAATCTCGGTGTAGGGAGCGCCGATGCTGAAATATCAGATAAGGGTTCTAATTTTTTCTGCATTTCTAATTCGTCTTATCTATGCGGAGCGGTAGAAATTGGACGAATGAGAAAAGAATATAGTACCAAATAAAAATCCCTAGTGTCAGTGCAATACATTGCGACTGATTAGTATTTCCACATGTTTTCAAGGCTCACCTTTCAATATTAGCCGTGACGAGCATCCTAATAGTCCTTGTCCCCATGCATATGACCACTGCCAACACGTCCATGCGTAGTAGCATATCAGGAATGGCCACGGTCTTGGGGGCTGCCTCGCCCTGAACATTGCATTCCTTCTCCCACTACCATTCCACCGAACATGATGGGCCGTTCATGATCATTTTTCGGTGCTGAGTCGGTGCTGATGGGTCGATCCTACGGTGCCGCTAATGGGACATTATTGACAGTCGTGCATTCCTCGCCATATAACTTCATTCGTAGTGGTTGTCTCTGCCACGAGGAATGAAGTGAGACGGCAAGAAAGGCTGTCAATAACGCAATCCCAACCAACCATAATCAATAACAAACAAACATTCTACTGAAGCAGACCTGTTCTGCATCCTCCGGTTGACCGATTGGCAGTTGCGACATGGATTTAGTCATGACCTTCCTCCTCGGTGCCAAAGAGTCGTCCAAAGTGTAGCAGACGTAGAAGTACCTACACAAATATCGTTAAAGAAGCCATTGAGGGAGTCTGTGTGGACGCCAGGAAAAGTGTTTTTTCACTGCGTCTAAACAAATCCTTCGCTGTCTCATCTCGTTCAGTAATAGATTTTCCCGACGGATTGGTTCTTATATTGGCTGAATGATGACTCACGTCGTGATATTGATGATAATAGCAAGAATAGCAGGGCCTGTGTACTTGGAAAGGGCGAATGTTCCAATCTTGTATCCTTCGCGCCCCATCCAATTGAAACATACCTGCACAAGCTCTATTTGATCAAACTAATTGATAATGTCAACAATTGGTTTGTTTGCAGTTGACTACATAATATGCATATGTTTCAACGCTTCCATATATTTGAATGTGAATTATAACCCACAAATATAACCCACATATGAGAACACTAATCTCACGCACTTGAACGGCGGGTCCGATGGTCAGTCCCACCAGTGCGGCTCCTCCGGATGATGCTAGTGCCTTCGCCCTGTCTGGACCGAGGGAGTTCGCAGCGACAAGGGCACGGAAGCAGCCACGGTTCCCTGAGGTATCATGAGCTAGGGCTTGGGGATTAGAGTGAGGTACTGTTTACTTGAAGGAACAGGGAAGAATGAAAGTGTCATGTGCAAAGTGCATTATATTACGGGAAATCATTCATCCTTCGTTGCCTACCAGTAGCCGGCCCTTGACTAAGTGCTCCTCAGCTGTTCATTTTAGCCTAATTAAATCGTTTTACTCGGGATCGACTCTTGGAAAGCATTTGATATTTATTTGTGTGTGATTGTGCAATCGAATGTTTACATTCTTCACAAAGAACAGCTAGTCAATGCGGCCAGACAGAAAAGAAGTAAGAAGAAGGCAATTTCAGTCCATAAGTCGTTCTCTATCATAAGCAATAGACAAATAAATCACTGCACACTACGAAGTACGAGATGCATTGCACGTTTGAACTTTGTCATCATACCACACCAGTACTTATTTTGTGCTTCAAAGATGAGCAAATGGTCACAGTACTGTCACAGTTAGTAAAGGTTACAAGAAGAGTGTACGGAATTTACTTGCAATAAGTTGTGATTGTGAATAATTAAACTTATTTAATTAATTATTCTATTTCATCACCCACCCAAATCGTTTAAAACGATGGGCAGCCATTATTTAATTTCTTTCGTTTGATATAATAGGATATAATAGGATAATATGTTATGATTGTGAAGAATGCACAAATAATAAAAATACAAATAAAAGTACCGGATCCCGCTCCATTGAGAAATCTCGAGAAGAGAAGTGCGCTGAAGATCCACGAGGTGGGCATCAGTCCAAGGAACAGGTACACTATGTTACCAACAAGTGACATGATTATTGATAGAAAAACGGGTGGATTGATTCTGCCGAGCCTGAAAAAAGTTGTCTAAACTCTCTCAAACGTAAAAAAAACTCACTTGTTGCTCCACGCTCCGAAGACTAATGCGAATACTGCTTCTCCCACACCAGATGCTGCCAGGATCAACCCCACGTATGTAGTGCCCATAGTCGGATCCAACTGAATAGACCTTTTCAGACCCTTGAGGACGACAAGAAGGGCGAAAGACAAGAGCGTGATGGTGCATCAGTCCATTCCGCCATTATTGCGCAATTTCCACGAGGTTTTTTTTCAAACCGGGAAGAATAAGAATAACCTGTTGTAGATACGGCCAGAAGCTCCACATGTAAAAGGTGAACTGGAGCGAATCAACGAATGTGAAGACAGACGTCGCCCGAACATTCCGCCAATCAGTCGTTTGCTCGTCGAGATGATTTTGCATCGAAGAGTCTGCTATCATCTTGAGACTGTCAGCTTCTACTGGATTGTTTCTATAATGAGAAAATATTTATTATGCATCCTATCTTAATTGTTCTTCCTAGTACGCGTCTCACACCTAGTTACCAGCCTGGTGCCTCATTTTTACGTGCTATTTCGTCGTCACGGAATATGTTTCAAATTGGAAATATATAGACTAGAGCAACCGTTCCGCAAGGATGCATAATATTCATGGTGAAGACTAGTGGCAGCTTGACTGCTCACACAGAAAAAAACTACCGCTCCGGCGCAAAATGGTAGTTTCGAAATCAAAGCTACCATCCAGCGGTAGAATATCTACCGATCATACGCCGGAGCGGTAGTTATTTTTATGAGTATATGAGTTGTGTTTCACAGAGGGTACATGTTCAAATATCTAGTAGCATTGAAACATAATATATGAAGAAGTTAAACTGTTAACCCCTGTGCGGACACACAACGCAATAACTTGACTCTGTATTTATAGTCAGAAATAAGAACCTAACAGTGTGCGGAGATCGGTAATGACCAAATGGTGAACTGATTAAGGGGAGATGGTGCAGCCCTGTGGTGGTTTAGGTACTTCTTAAGATCAATTGAGAGGGAGAAAGAGAGAAATGAACGAGCATAGAATAGTGATAGTCCAGTTCGACCAAGTCATCTTGGCTTCACGTGAAGACACAATGTTTGATTTTCGGGTGAACGACAAGAGCGCCATGGAGGTTTGCGTCGTGATGGTGAAATACGCTCTTCAGCCGCGAAATGATGGCGCATCTGTCCATTTCACCTCATTGGCGCACATGACCATGGCGCGCTTGAATTTGGAAATCATTATGCGAGAGTATGCTCAACAAACCGTTACTATGAGGAGTGTTAGCTTTTAATTAGCTGTGAGCGAGCTTAGGCTATTATGTTTCTGTGAAGTCACAATTTTAATACAGTTTCATGGTTGCTAACTATCTCACTATCGCTCAGAGTCAGAGCGATGTCAGCTTTATTCGTCGTCGAACAAACCACATATCGTCACATAAACCACATAACCACAATGTCCACTTATGATACAATTATTATATACACTAGTGAATCACTACAGCGATCTGAGTCAAAGCGAGGGTCATTGAATAGCGAACAAGTATAGTTGTCGAAAGACAAGAGGTCCATGTACCATTGTGCCGCGCGAATGACGACAATTCTT
This sequence comes from Diplogasteroides magnus, assembly GCA_014805445.1. Classification (NCBI taxonomy): domain Eukaryota; kingdom Metazoa; phylum Nematoda; class Chromadorea; order Rhabditida; family Diplogasteroididae; genus Diplogasteroides; species Diplogasteroides magnus. The sequence goes on along the minus strand of JACMIF010001472.1, from coordinate 12,173 downwards.
GCGTAAGGTCCATGGCGCTCTTGTCTTTCAACCGGATATTTATTTGAGAGTGCAAAGTATCATGCGCCGTTCACATGCTTCTCCACCTCTAAAAAGAGACTACAAGAAACAAAACAGAAATGACACTGGAAGTTTCAAAAGAGTCATCTTCGCGTTTTAACAGTTGCGAACACGGAGAGATCTATCTTCATACGGAAATCTGTTCAGCGAACTAGGTACATACTCTTGGAAGCGCAGAATATCGAAGAACATTCTCTCAGACGAGAACAAACTGCGCACAGAAAAATACTGCCGATTTGATGGTTGATTGGATGGCAGTTTGGTCCTTGGTAATGTCATATAACAGAAGTATCCACCAACAGATCGGTAGTATTTTTCCACGTGTTCATATTATTCTTCTCCATAGCAACAAACAGACATATAATTACGAATTCCGAACAGAAAGTACGCAATTTAGTGATCAATGTTTTAAGCACTTAAGAAACACAACAGTTAACAGATTTGCTGAACTGTTCAAAGCATCGGCAGTTCAAACGAACTATCTGTTTTGAAAAAAAAGACACACGTTGAGTAGACGGCATAATTCCACGTACAAGTTCGTCTTAGCAAAAACACATAGTATGGTGAAAGCCAGAAGTCATTATTTCTTTAACGTTACAAAATAATGCAGTCATGACATTCAAATCTTGCAGAAGTTGTAGCAAAAGGCTAGGCCTCTAAATCGGTAATAAGTGCTTTTATCACTTGTCAATGTTCGCAGAGTGGTGTCTCTGCAAGTGTTAGCCCGAAGTCGCCGAGGGAAATAGACGAATGAGATATGCATTTTACTACTTATTCAGGAATCAAAATTCGATCAGAATTGTCTCTATTAGCTTGTTCGGTGCTGATTTTTCAATCCCTCCGTCCGTTCTGAGTTGTCTATGAGAAGGAACGGCGGATTCCATCGACGGCAAGAATAAGCGATGAGTTCGAAGGGCTAATCAGTCAACGACCCCCCAGAATTCGCCGGTGATATATTCCTTACAATTGCGACGTGCAATATTTCGTTGATGTTCTCTCCACCAGTGTAAATACAATAATAGAAAAATAAACAAAAATCCACGTGGAAAAATTAGTTTCCAACTGGCAATATCCTGGGAGTGCCTCGTTTATTTATTTCCCTACATCTTTCAAATCCCTCAATTTCCTCGTTGTTCCAATGAAACATGCCGCTGTCTCATAAAGATTCTGAAATCAAGAAAGCGACGATATGAAAACATCGAAATTTGGCCAACACTTTGGACTCATTAGATATTGAAGCGCATTTGTATTAGCGTTGTGCAAATGACTGAACGGACCCTTTGCGGTCTCTTCGCTGTTTTGAAGTCTCTGGAGTCCTGCATGAGGTAATTCCCGAGACTGAAGAGACAAGGGAATTCATTCCTGGACTACGAAAATGGCGAGAAAATTCCCTCGCAGTCTCACCCGTTCTTTGGGAGAAGGAGAAGTCGTAAACCTTTTAAGGTAAAATAAAGCATGACACTTTAATAAATGCTTGATAAACGGCGAAAATTCTAATTTTTTAGGAAAAGAATGAATATGTTGTGATTTTGACACGTGTTTTTCTTATCGCATCAGGCTGCGTTATTTTGTCCGAGCAAGCCATCTTTATGAATGAAAATGATCGCCACTCACCCTGATAAACACCCGCGTTGTGAGATCAGAACAATGAGATGAAATTTACCGATTGAGAACCGTTGCTTTGAATCATCATCAGACTAAAAAAATTTGTGATTAAATCCGGGTTCAATACAAGGGAAGCCGCTTGCACTGTGGATGTGGTTGCTGTTGGAGAGTAACGTCATGGGAATTCGCGCAATAGTGGTAAAACAGACAGATGCGACATCGTTATCATCATGGAGCAACTGTCCAATAGTTGTTGTTCACCCGCGATCGTTCTCTGTGGAGTTGTCCTCCCTGTTCCCTTGCATTCACTCGGGAAAGACATCATGAATACTCGTTTCCATTATACGCGACAACTTCTGTTCCCGTGGGAAAGTAGTGATGATGCACTGCATAATCACTCAACGCCCTCTCCTAAATTCAATCCTCTGCTCCCCAATTGAACTCGGCCTCCTCATAATATAGCGCCTGTTCACTCGTTTTCGTCACTCAAACGGCGCAAGCGTCCATTTCACCATTATGGCGCAAACGTCTATGGCTCGCTTGTGATGCACGGCATAATCACCCAACGCCCTCTCGAAATTCACTCCTCTGCTCTCCCATTGATCTCTGACACCTCATATTATTCATGTAAACCAGCTTGATATACCGAGTTCCAACCCTCTCCGCTCACTTTTATTTTCGTACTTTCCATTGATTTTCAACCATTAGTCATGATCTTGAATAGGTTTCACGCTTAACATATAGAGCTGGCTTTCACCTTCGTTAATATGAATAATACAGCGCCCGTTCGCGAGTGAAAGACAAGTGAGCCATGCCCGTTTGCGCCATAATGGTGAAATGGACAGATGCGGGATCGTTTTCGTCCCTCTAACAGTGCAATGGTCCATTTTACAATTATCGCGCAAACGTCCATGGCTTGCTTGTCTTTCACCACACTCCGTTCTCTTCGCCCAATTGCTCATACGCTTCACCATATCAAGTGTTACACTGCCACTTTTAAAGGTCTCTGCAATTTCAGAGAGAAATCACCGCCTTATTGACGCATTGTGTTCTCTCACAACATTGTCGTCTTTCGCCTAGATGGACTCGGCCCTTGCAACCACGGTTTCTTCGTTGATAAACCTTGCAGAGCTACAGGTGAGCTTCTGAAAGTGAACTTCAAAACCAGTAGTGAAGTGCTTTTCTCATTCGTCTAATCTCATCTGCCTCTACGTTCGACTGATAACATTTTCAAGGGGATCAGATGAATGAGAAAATTACTTTACTACAGGATTGGAAACCCTAGTGAGCTTATGTTATGATTTTTCCCTTCAGTCGAGTGCACTATGGGCCCTTATCGTCGGCGTCATCCTCGCCTTCCTTCTGGGAGCGGGAATGGGAGGCAACGACGTCTCGAACGCCTTCGGAACCTCAGTCGGGAGCAAGGTTATTGACGCTGCTGATTAGTTTACACTACGATTTCTAAATTAATAGGCAAATGCATTTATCATTCATCTGATCTCTTCGGCGCGGATAGCTCTCTCGTGTGATAGGCAACTGTTCCGTGAAGATTATATGAATGAAAAATGCATTTGACTATTGATTTAGAACCCTTGCTAATTTTCACTCGCTTATTGCAGGCAGTGACGATAGTGCAGGCGTACATTCTCGCCACCATATTCGAGACGCTGGGAGCCGTGTTAGTTGGTGAGTTGAACGTGAAGACGAAAATGACAAACTCGCAACCATTGCGCTATGGAGTAGCGTTTTTAAACCAATGGTAAAGCGTATTTCTCATTCTTCTAATCCATTTGGAACAGTTATTTGTCACTCGTAGAGGAGACCGGACATAAGAGATGCACGATACTATTGATTTAGAAACCTCATTATCTAGGTTATGCCGTGACTGACACAATGCGGAAGTCCGTCGTGGACGTCTCCATCTACAACAATACTCCTGAAGTTCTGCTTTATGGACAAGTTGCAGCGCTTGGAGGTACAGACTAAAGTACATATTTCGTGAGTCAATCGACTACTTTAACGATCCCATGTTTACCTGATATGCTAACTATTGTAGTAAGTTGCATTTCTCGTCCGTGTATTCCCCTCGGAGCTGTTGTCTCTGCGATTTAGCAACCCTAATATCGATTACTATATGCAGGAACGTCAGCCTGGCTGATCATTGCCACCATCTTCTCTCTTCCGGTGTCCACCACTCATTCCCTTGTTGGAGCAACTCTCGGATGGACTCTTGTCATGAAGGGAACGAACGGAGTTGTGTGGAAGAAGATTGTGCAGATTGGTCAGTAGGGTAAAAAAGTGCATCATGGATATTTGCATAATGGTGAAGTGGACGCTTGCGCCATCGTTGTCGTGATCATGACGACGCTAATGACATTGGCGCTCTTGTCTTTCACAGATCCTTCTCCCAGTGTCTCAAACTAAGCTTTTCAGTAACATTCGAATAAAATTAAACCTTTTCATCTATGCGCATTACTGATTCATAGACAACCGGTAGAAATGAGTGAAGAGATAGCTAGCTATAGTTCACTTTGTAACCGATTGCGACACCCTCATCTTCAGCCATCTCCTGGGTCGCCTCGCCCGTCCTCTCGGGATCAATATCTTCCATCATCTTCCTAGCGGTGGACCACCTCGTTCTGAGAAAGGCACGGGCATCTATAAATTCCATCAAACGGGTGCTTGTTTCAGGCAAATCCACTTGAAGCAGGATTTACTCTTCTTCCAGTATTCTACTTCGTCTGCATCGGTCTCAACGTGTTCATGGTCCTCTACGATGGATCTCCGAGTGAGCCTTTGATTATTGTTCATGAAAATCATACTTGATACAGCGAGTGCGAACCCTTTCTCTATTACCCTATGCATTGTCTTGCGTGCGATATTGCCGATTCTCTAATCATTTCTCACGATTCTGGATAGATTTCACGCGCAGTATATAGAGGCTGTCTTTCAACTCCGCTTACATAAATAACGACTGTGATGAGTAGCGAGTGGGGTGACTAATAGTCGCTGATGAAAGGGAACTCTCTCATCGTTCCAGTTTGATTGAAACCATGACGATTAAAGAGAGACCGTCACATTTCACTTTCGCTCTTTCATTGCACACTGCATCTAATCAGAGATCTTATTCGCCCAATCTATTATAGTGTGGGAAACACGGAACTTTTGGATGTGCTAGAAAAATAGTTCTTCTGCCAACTTTATCAGAGATCTTATTTCTGACTATGTGTTGCAAAGTAGATAACAGTGAACTTTTGGAAGTTCTGGAAGTAATAAAAACGCTGTTCTACGAATAATAAAAACAAGAGGATCACTCCTGTCTCTGACACGACAAGTGGTAACGGCGAATCATTTACATCGTCGAGGAAATAGAAAGTGCATAAGTAGGGGAACGGTTTGCGGCGAATGGAAACAGTGATTTTTCGTTCGTGATCATTAAATCTGCATACCAAGTAACGTAAATACGTCAGAAGGCTGTGTATTGCACTTCGTAGGACCTTTTCATTTGTATGAACTCTGCACTAGGCAACGCATTATGGAATTTCCAACTTCTCTTCCGAGCGAATTCAACGAAAAATAACAAAAAAAACGACAGCTCCCTAATCTGCACCCATGAGTCACCTTCAAGCAATATACTTTTAGTGCTCCACTTCAACGAACTGCCTCTCTGGGCCTGCATTCTCATCGCTGTTGCGTTCGGACTTGTCGCTTCTGTGCTAGTACAGTTCATACTGAAGCCAAGAATGAGAAGAAAGCTGGCACGTTAGTCTAAGAGTTACCTGTCAGATCGAATAAGTGATTTTGCAGCCACAACGACATTAAACATTGAAATTGCTGAAGTTCACCCTGCTAGGCACACCGATGGAAGTCGTTAGTCTTCACTTTTAATTTCATTTCATTTATCTATTCGCAAACGAATAGATTTGTAATTAACAAACAGAAAGCATAATGCCGAATGGTTTCCTCTAGTGAAACGATGGTGCGAGACATTGTTGAGTATTCCTATTCAAATATTGTAGATATGACGGCATGGGATCTTGTTAAAAGTGATTCGAGCGTCGATATCAAGGAAGAGAAGGAGAAGGAGTACAGTGGAGCGATGAAAGTTATCATGTACGCTCAATTTATGGTTTGAGAGAATATTTTATAGGCCATGTTTCAATGTAACTATATATTGGAGAATATAACCTCTGTGAAATATAGCACATCAAGTGGTCAAACTGCCAACGATGTCGCTTACTTTGACTGGAGACGATAAAAAATGATTCTCAGGGACTTCCTGCCTTGCTCCCAGAGGGTGGACGATGAGAAGACACTCAAACTCTTTGTCACACTTCAACTGTTCACTGCATGCTATGCTGGATTCGCGCATGGAGCCAACGATGTTAGGTAAGATTCGAGTTCTGACTAGGTTGGCCACTTCGATGGTGTTAGAAAAACGACATCGCATTTCGCGCTTGCGCCTATTATTACCAGGTTGCCTCCATAGTCGTCTAACGTCATTCCAAGCAGATCTTTGAGCTGTAGGACTATGAAAAGCGAAAAAAATGTGATACTGTTTTGCTAACTGGATTGAAGCGCCAAGAATAATCATTGTTCCTCGTTTAGTAACGCCATTGCTCCCCTGACAGCAATTGTGGCCATATACAGAGGCGACTTCACCCAATCAGAAGGCATTCCCTTCTATGTCTTGATGTACGGTGTTGCTGCGATATGCCTGGGATTGTGGCTGTTCGGTATTATCAGTTAGACTGGGTGGATAAGAATCAGTATTTCAGGTCACAACGTGATCAAAACGGTAGGGACGCATATGAGTCAAGTGACTCCGGCAAGGTATTACGAAATGCATTGAGAACGAACATACTTAACAACTATTTTTACTTGAGAGACTTACGAACCTAGAGTTAGTAACCGTGTTACTTGATAAGTAGTTTCGTTCTCACTATGACATGAGCACCACCAATGTGCGAATTCAGTGGCTTCTGCATTGAGTTCGGTGCAGCATTGACAGCCCTGATTGCATCGAAGATCGGACTGCCAATCAGCACAACACACTGCCTGGTATGCATTTTTCCTGTATGCTGGGTCAACAATTTAGGATTCAGTTCATCATAGATCTTCTCAGAGAGCGGACCTAAATGTGTAAGGGGTGGCTGCAGCACTTATTGAAATTCACAACGAAGTATATTTTTCCTGGCTATATCGACCACGCTGATCACGATGGCACACTTCATTTTGCATGAAAGTGCCTCAGTGATTTTATAAGCCCTCAGGGCATATTCATTCTTTTCTAATTTTTGAGAATTTTTCATGCCAAATAGGTGTACCAAGGTGTTACAGGTGTTAACTGAGATGATGCCGAAAAAGTTTGGCATGCAGTTCTGTATGCAAATTTTCGAGAAAATGCACTTTGCAAGTTTCAACGATTTTTCCTGTGAAAAGTGCCATTGGAGGCGCATATGGGACCAACTTTTTTGGAATCTCCATGTC
>JACMIF010001471.1:0-23511 GCA_014805445.1 Diplogasteroides magnus | reverse complement strand
ATTTTGCGTGAGCAAAGTTCTTGGTCAAATTATTATTCAGATTCCATGTGTCCCTCACTTCATTCTTGATTGTCCTCTGTGCCAGCGTGGCGCGCTAGCCTATCTGCGCTCTATCATTTCCCTTCCCTATTCCCAGAAGAAGTCGGAATTCCGACCGAAAGTCGGCAATTCCGAGTGGGCGAGTCTCGTCGGTCGGAATTCCGACTCGGTAATGCAAATCGACGGAATTCCGGGTTCATTATGCATGCCGGAATTCCGACTCCTCGGAATTGCCGAATTAGAACCCCTAGCCACCACGTTAGTAAATGTGTGAATGAAAATCACGAAATGGACAGTTGCGCGATTATTCGGAAATGGACAGATCTTTTCGTCATTCTCACGTCACCAGTATCCATTTACCCATTATGGCGCAACTATGCATGGCGTTATTAGTCGTGATTATATTGCTTGCAATCCACGCAGTTGACATTGAATTCTCCTTGTCTTTCATCCGAGTATTTGACGGCTATTCAGTCATCTTCCGGATATGACTGTTCTATGCCGGGGGATAACGTCTGTTTAATTCTCCATGTCGTGGACTTCTGCAGAAGTTACTATTACTCTGTCCTTAGGACCTTACACGCTCTACATTACTTTGGCTAAAATAAGCTTCTTCTTTGAACTCTTGTTGAACTTGTGCATAGACGGTTCTTATTTTTCATCAGTTCAGAACTTCCGAGGATGCCTCAGGGTTCATTAGCAGTCAGGCAAAATAAGAGGCATAAAATGCACGTAGATTGTATCGTTCATGCAAACGACGATGATATTCCGAATACGAACGTATTTTCAGATTGACGACTGTATGATATCAAATATGTACGCTGTATAGTCGTCTCTCTGACCAGCATGCGTGTTTTTAACAAATATTTCAACTAGGGGTTCTAAATCGGTAGTAAAGTGCATTCTTCATTCGTCTAATCTACGAGGAGCAGTTTTCTCTTCGTCTGATAGACAACCGAGTGGATTAGACGAAAGACAAATGCACTTTACTTCCGATTTAGAAACTTTCAACCCACTAGGAGCCAAAATATGCCGAAAACTTTAGGGCACGAATAAGAAAACGTCACGGCGCATAAATGGCATTGTTTAAGACTGATGTCTGTTGAATGGTAAATTTGCTCCAGAACCTTCATCACACGAGCAAATTAATAACCTATCTCTAAACAATCTTTGTTCATTCCCGGCTATCGCGCTATGAATTCCCCGCGAAGGAAATAGTCGCCCTGATGCGCTATCATTCTCCACCCAAGTGCCTATTTCATCATTACGGCGCAAAAGTCCATTACGCTCTTGTCGTTCATCCGTTTATTTTACTATCATTCGAGACGTAAACTCGTTCCGAAATCGCGAATCCCATAAAATCAGTGTACTTAGGAAGGCAATTCCATCACCCATCCCTAGTGTTTGTCTCACCTCCCTTGGGAAGGGTCGTGTTGGCCTCTTCCCCATTAGGGGCGACAACCACCTGATTGGCCCACTTTATCCCCCACCCTCTCATTCTCCTGTTATCCTTCTCCCCTGGGCCGTCCTCCCTGAATACGGAGATACGACGACTTAGAAGAGAGGAGGGAGGAAGACTGAACCTCCTCTTTGGTCAGTCCTCTTACTCTGCTGAAAAGGACTTCCGCCTTCACAACTAAATAAACTAAGACCATGTCATTCTCCACCCCTACCCTATCCCCATGCGGTCCTCTTTAGTTATTTTGAGTGAGCAGCCCAAGGGAAGGGAATGAGGGCGGGATGATTGTTGAACTGTGCTCTGTGGGCAACGTTGATGAAGCGCTTGTGCACTAGAAACATTCTGAATGGGCCTGTTTGCGACAGAACTTCTCCTGAATAGCATTTTTGCACGGAGATTCACTTCCTTCGCGCACTAATGAGAAGCGGGAAACTGTGTGAAAGACATCAAAACCATAATGGTGAATTGGACGCTTGCGCCATCGTTCTCGTCGTTTCCACGGCACAAGCGTCCATGTCACGTCCATTATGGTCTTTCGTCCTAATTGGTAGTCACGTGACATTTGTTGCTTACGTCCTTATTATTTTGTCTTGGTGTCCTTACACTTTCAGTTCCGCTCATTACCTGCTTATTCATCGCTCGTTACGCACTCTGTTTCTTTTTCTCATCTTCACTCATTTCTTGCTCAGTTTCGATGTTTCCTCGTGTGTGTACCGCGTGATATATACACACATTTATCATCACACCACCTTAAAGCTTCCCCCTGGCTGTTAAAAAAACGCAAGTCTCGGGGATTCCTCACAGTTTCACGCTCCCTACAGGAGTCAACGCAAGAATCCACTCTGTTGAAATTCATCATTATTTACGATCATTTAAAAATGGATTTATCCCATCCAGCACGGAAGACCCTGGCGGTGAAATACACGTACTGTAGTGAGGTAGATATAATTGCGGTTGAAGAGACGTTAGAGCAGTGAAGCTGTTTACGCAGCCAAAAATGTACGTCTCACAAAAAGTATAAGTCGTTCCCGACACTAATTTCTTGCGCGTTTGTGCACGGGGCACGATAGTACAGTGTCCTGTGCCATTGCCATTCCCATTGTCGAATTATAGAATCGGGTTTTTGGACATTATTTAGGGAGTTGCCCGAAAAAATATGCAAGTCCACTTGTTGGATGGATATTTTGAGGTCCGCGGAAAACAATATTCCGTTGAGAATCATAGTTCATCTCTCCTTAGCTCCTTAGTCGTCTCAATCGTTTGAGAGACGACCGCCTAGTGGAGGAGAGTGAGGGTTAAGTGCTCTCTGGTTCGTCCCACCCTACTCATTCTCGTACATTGACTCGGACCCACTCGAGAACTCCTTTTGACTCCTTACGCAGTCCTTTCCCCTCTCTCTCAAGGACCCAATAGCCCAGTCCCGGGTGGGAAGCCACCGCCAATTTGTATTTTCGGTCGGACAATTGCGCCATACTGATGAATGACCATATGGTCCGAGGTTTGCTTTATTACTTCCCAATAACCTTAAATAGCCAAATCGGAGCATGCAACAAATGTTGATGGCGCTACTGACTAATTCAATGTTGTGGCTTAAAAGTCCATGCCCTATTTGCCTATGAGCCCTGCTTTCAAGGACCCTCTAGCAAGAAAATTAGGGAAGCAATGGGTAAAATGATGGCGCTGCTACAATTTCACTGTTATGACGCAAACATCCAAGCCTCCTTTCATCTCCTTGCTGAGACCATCTCACTTCTCTTTCCGTCTTGATTTCTTCATCTTCTTTTGCCGCGTCCTCCTTTGAATTCGTCCTCAATTGGATCAGTGTGTGCTCCGATTCTCCCCTCTCACGAACCCGCGTGGGCTATGTTTCAGTCGTCCGTGAATCAAATCCCATTCAAAAAAGCCTTTTCGTGGAGTGGGTGCTTCTTCTTTAAGAAGTGTTGCAGAGAAGCTTCTTGTGTAGAGATTTGATTACTTTCCTTACTCACTTATCTCGTCTTCTTTTGTTCTGCAACGCTCTCCCAGGAGGACAGAAGTTTGCTAGAAGAAGTCTGTTATTTGATCAGCTTGTCCACCCACCTCTGTGGGGGCGAGGGACAGTCTTTCTCCTAGTCTTACTGTATATCTGCAGCAACGTTATTCAACTTGAATTAGACCTGTTCTCCATCCCGAAAATTTATGAGTAAATAATGGACTTAATCAGTTGAGAACCCAAAGTCGAACGATAATGTAGTCGTTTTTGTAGGATCTAAAGCATACGCTTTGAAAACATAAAGCTCGCAATGCTGTATTTTGTCGTAGTGACAGTTTTACCTGACAGAATCTTGTATTTTGCTGTGAGATAAAATCTAGGTAAAACATTCGTGCATATCGATGGCATATAAATATTCTATCCTTTTTTGATATTCAATCTCCTCCTCTCCTTTCATATCTATTATATTAACCGCGATGTCGCGCATATTTCCCAATGATACGATGCATCTTCAATCAATAGACTCATAAAATACTGAATCACCAACATAAGTAGTCTAAGCGTATATAATAGATAGATGAATAATCTCTATTCCTCGTAATATCCTTCTCTCCCACACTCCTCATTCGTATATCTACCTCCTCCTTCATACTTCCCATAGCCACAACGGGTCGGGGGAAGAAGAAACTCTCGTGAATTCTCAGCCTCGACGATGCGGCAGTGTGATGAATAGACGCTGCCGACGAGGGAAATCATGCGGCATTCAGTCTTATTTCCCATCCTTTTCCTCAACAAGTCGACTGTCTCTCATGGCCACTAGCCTAGATTTTATAGTAGAGTTGAGGGCGGATAAGAGGTCAGAATAGCGAAAATTTACCGTCGGCGAATATTTCCTGCGAAGACTTTTGAGTCGATGAAGCTTAAGGAAGACGAGGCGTTGCTTCCCCCATGGATGTATCCTATATACTATCTAGGGTGAACCATGATGCACTTTATTCAAAAAGCGTTAATAATATTATTCTTCATTATTTAATCTCGCCCTTTCGCGCGGATTTACGCGTGTCATCAATGTTACACTAATATTGAGTTCTCTTTGATTGTATTCTCGGTAATTGTAGTGGCCATATGAACGAGTACTTACCCTCAGGATTCCTACTTATCCTGACGATGAAGCATATTTATTTTCATCTCTTGATCTACACTCGAATTACCGCTGATACTAAGTAGTTCCAATATTTTTTTATGTTTCACGGCATGCATTTATGCTCTGTGCGCGATCCGGCGATCGATCTTAGCATTGATTCATTGAGAAAGAAATCAGCATCATGAAACCATGCACCATTACGGTGAAACGTACACTTGCGGATGACGGGACATCTGTCCTATTCACAATTACTGAGCAATTGTCCATGGCGCGCTTGTCCTCGAATCGGCCTCCATATCATCAACGAGGCGAAATAAATCGAACGCACATTCGGCGAACATCAGTAGTCGTAGTCGTATCACCGCCTCTCAGACATGTAGCATATTTTTGGGGAAAATTCTGAATGCTCACAGCTCTTTATCGTCGTACTTACGTTTCACAGTTACTATACATGTCAGCCCAGATACATTCCACAATGTCATTGACAACTCCATTCAAATACATTGTAAACATCGAAAACCTCAATTCCCATTAAACACGCCGTAACGAGCATCCAAAAAGCAAAAAAAACAGACTGAACTCGTCAACCCTTGAGACAAGGGGGGGGGTGTCCCCCAGTACACTGATATGTACTCACTTATTTCTCTGCCGCCTCTTCACCCGTGTTATTGTCTCGCTCAGCCGTGCTCAGTAGAGGCATAGACTAGGAACCAGACCTTCTCTGGGGTGCATTCAGCCATTAATCGCCTGATCTCTCTTCCGAACTGTTGTCTCTCATTCAAAAACGCCCAGCACCCAAGAAGAAAAGGAGACGACAGAAGCTTGTATGCACTTGCATAGTGATGAATATGAAAGCGCATGAAATGCGATCGGTATTTGTTTAATGAACAGCAGAAGAGAGGAAGGGAAGTGAGAATGGGCCTTTGTAATAGAAGAGAATACTGCAAATCTGGACTTTGTCCATAATTTCAGTTAGTTCCTGTCATTATAACGATACTATTGTGGAAAACCATCTTGATACCGAGTACACACGCTCCATCTGACTGACATCTGTGCACTCTCAAATTTGCGTGCTACTTCGTCGTATCTTTAACTATTAGCTTTGATTTTGAATATGTTTCACGCTCAACATATAGAGGCTGACTTTCAATTACGTTTTCCACAATAATATTGGGCTTATTTCTGAACAATCCGTTGTTTTCCCCTCAATTGCCAACATTTCATTGCGTATTGTGAAGGAATCAAGGAGACAGAGAAGCGATGCTCAAACAGCAAATGTTACTGACGAGCTTTTCCATTAAAAAAATGCTTTACTCATGCTTCACTATTCGGATAATACATACAAATACGGATGAAATACAAGAGCAGCATTGGCTTTATGCCATAATAGTGAACTGGACACTATATAGCGCATCCATTTCACCATTATCGCTCACGCATAAGTTGTCTTTCACCCATTACTACAACCAAACGGCCAAAACGTTCAAGTGTTTTTGTTCAGTGCCATTACAATACGCCGTTGTTTTCAATCGCACCTTGTACTAAATATTGCAGATGGCCCGACGCTAAAGCGCACACGATTTAGTCCTTTTACTCTTACCATGTCTGATTACTATTGTATTACTCAGACAGATATTTACGCAGACTTACGATAACTCAGACTGATTTCTGTCTGTCTGATTGCTATTGTCTGTCTGCACTGTACATATTTTGATTCTAGAAAACCCCATCTAATCTGATTTTGGTCTCCGTGTCTGAACGTCGGATTAATTTCGATAAATATCTACTAGAGTGGGCATAACAGTTAACCTCTTATATTCCTCTGACCGCTCCATTGGAAGGGAAAGAGGAAAATGAGAGAGAACAGTTGACTGTTAACTTTTTAACGGTAAACGAAAAATTGTCTCTGGCGCTCTCATTTTTCCTTCCTCTCTTCCAATGAGCGGTCAGACAGTTTAACGCCGCGCCCACTCTAATATCTACTGCGCCACGAGCCATTGGGGCAGTATAAGAGCGTCAGTGCTTGATGGCATTCTTGCGGTCCCAGTCATCCTGTCCTGTACCTCATACTCTTACCCTTTCAAATCGTTCCTCTCAAAAACGCACTGTTTGCTTTGTCACATGTTTCTACTTCTTCTGTTCACATCAACAGAGGGTCTAATGCATTTCTCTGTGTCACAAGGCGGAATCTTCAATAGGGTAACCAATTCCAATCTCTCTTATCGCATTTACTTTGTTGCCCGGGCCGCAAAGCGTCATTCCATTGTTTGATTCAAGGTGGTCAAACTTTATTCCACTCCGTAATCTATTCAAGGGACCAAACGATTGAATTTAAGATAATTCAATTGCTGTTATCACACTAAACTTGTCGTCATGGCGTCACTTCTTCACTTTAGAGCTGGAGGGACAGCAGTTGTGTGAAGCTATTTGAAGCTTGTTCCAAGTGAACACATGTCCGAGAATAGCCAGTCGCACAATGTGTTTTTGGTAGGCAGGTGCACTTTTCAAGCGCTGCAATATTTTCAGCTAGACGGCATAGCAGCATTTTACATTTGAACCATTATAATGAAGTAGGCAGAACTTTGTTGGTTAGTGATTTTTCTGTGTGTATCCGCGGGATCGACAGCACAATCAGTCAACGTTCATGAACATTAATAATGAAGAGCGTGTGATACCCATTTCATGGATAGTTATTTTGATAGATTGTTCCTGAAGAGATTTATTTTATATGCTTCTGATGTTTTCTTATTATCATTGCACTTCGTTCCTCTCGGTTTTCTGTCCCATGAATCATTAAGCTCAAACATGTTGCAATTCACTCCTACACACCTTCTGAATATTATTGTCCGTTTTCAATTCCGCGATTCCGCAGTCACATTTCCGACCGTTGATCCCGGAACTCACATCCTCCCTACATGATGTTTGCTTGTTTTCAGGACCGAGCAGAAATTTCGTATTCTTCCAACTCCCCTTCCCAACTGACTTCTGATCCTCAAACTTCTTTATGAAGAGACAACCTCTTAGATGAGAGGAATGACTGTCTGAATTCTCAGTCAGACCAGACATATCATCACCATTCTGATCTCTCTCCTCACTCCTCAGCTGCCCTCTCTAGACTTGATAGAGGGTATGAGAATGGCATAGTGGAATAGGGCATAGTCGTCCTCCCATCGGACCTCAATCCCCTCCATATCCTCGATCAATAATTGATGAGCACCCGTCGGAGGGCGAAATCCGTGTGTGTTTGTGTGTGCGTCGAATGCATTTTTCCTCGCCCCACCCCTCTTTTCTTCCGTCCCCAAGAGTAGAGAGACGACCACTCTGAAGAGAGGAGAGACAGCGAAATGACCTGAAGAAGGAGATGATTCTGTCGTAAGCATGGCGTCACTCTGCTTCTCTGCACTCTCTTCGTCCGCTTCCTCTGCGTCTCTATCATATGAATCGGCGCCGATGGAATTCATCAAAGTGATGTAGGAGTGTCTGCGAGTGCTCATTAGCTTCCATGTGATAGGATGTCTCCGGGGCCATTTGCGTCATAGTGGTGAAATGGACACGTGCCTATTGATTATGACGACAATGATGGCGCATCTATTCATCTCACCGAATTCACGCCGTACATTTCCTAATTATGCTTTCCAACAAAGTTGGTATGTCCAGTACGCTAATTATCATACTTTTTTGAAAGTAGATCTCACTCATTTGTGCGTGCTATTTCGTCTTTTCTCTGATGCCAACGCTTAGCTACGTAAATATTTCAATTTTAAAATATATAGGCAATAGCAGTAATTCCGCTGGGATGCATAACAACTCGGGTGTCATTCCTTTCGTGCCGTTGTCTATGAGAGCTGATAGGCCAGAATTCCCATTAACGATATGATTCAACCGCCGAGATCATTACCGTTTACACACGTGGGCAGATGATATTCATACCAGTGACTCACCTATTCCGAACCGTAAGAATTATTATTTTCATATCTGGGCCAAACGGATTCATTGCAAAACATTCGCTGCCCATCAACGTCATGCATAAGGAACCTGAGAAACAACATATCTTTTTAATTTGTAGACGAAAATATTTTTCATTTTTCACTTCCAGCGAGTATCATAACTGCTGTTTCATCGTTTCTCTTACATCAGCTCTTGAAATTTGATATGTTTCATCTGTTATATTAGGTTGATTCATAAGTTTCAAACCACTTTTGTTTCGTCTTCTGTATTTCCTTATCTATTGATGATCGACCCTATCCATAATTATCACAGATTCCCCACATCATGCCTCACTAGCTGCCACAGTGACCAGCTTCAGCCACAGTAATGAGGCGCGGCGCGATTTTTAGAAGTTGGTCGACTCGCGCTTTGGACCCCTCTCTACTTGTGTGTGTCCTAGCTCAGCGTGTAGAGCTACCTCGAAGGTGTCAACAGATAAAATGTAGCCAACTGAACTTCCGATAACTACGAATTTTCACCTTGCTTAGTTCACAATATTCGCGGAGTTACAACGGAAAGAGTGAATTCTCTCACCAAAAATTCATGGATTTTATCAAAAAGTCGTGCCAAAACCGCGCTTTTGCGTATTGTGGTCGTATTTCAAACCGCAAACTGTCCAACTTTTGTTTTTATAATACTCCTATTATTACCCGTTAACTGGAAGAAGCACAATGTCCTAACTGCACGTTGAACATTTTTAGAGGTTTTTAAAAATTGTTTGACTGGTCCCACCATTTCCGCTGTAACTCCGCGAATATTGAGAAATGAGCGAGGAAAAAAATCGTGATTATGGGAAGTTCAGTTGGCTACATTTTGTCTGTTGACATCTTCGAGCCAGCTATACTCGCTGAGCTAGGGCGCAGTAAAGTATAGGAAGAGGGGCCGAAAACGCGCGAGTCGACCAACTTCGAAAAATCGCGCCGCGCCTCATTACTGCCGCTGAAGTTAGTGAGTACGGCAGCTAGTGAGGTCTTATGTGGGGAGTCTATGATAATTATGGATAGGGTCGATCATCCATAGATAAGGAAATACAGAAAACGAAACAAAAGTGGTTTGAAACTTATGAATCAACCTAATATATACAATTGCAACAGTTCAGTTGGGATGCATAATATGGAGCACAGTTTCATGTTCAGAAAAGACTGTACCCAAGTAGTCCCCGCATACCATCCTTTTGGAGACATATTTATTCCAGTAATATTTGACATTTCCTAACAAAAGCTGGATATTGGCCCATCAGACTGTTCTCGTCAACAGCGCCTATCAAGAACCTCTGTTACTCATCTGTTAGGCTGTCTTGATTACTTTAGGCACTATTTCATCAGTTTATATTCGGTAATTCTTTTCTAACATTTGGCGGATGAGCGGAATCGATTTTTCCTCGAATTGTAAATATTAGGGTATGTAGACTCACAATTCTTGTGCTTCTCATTTCTTCTTATTCATCAGCCTAGATTCAGTCTTTTTCCGAACTCTTGCAGGTCGATACTAGGGCATCGCAAACGGGGCAATACATCCTCCTGAATCTCTTCCGAGCGGTCGTATCTCTATCGTTCATAGAAGCGATGGTTCGAGAGGGTGATTAGGGGGTTTGAAATTCACCTAATGGTGGACTTCGCTAATGGTGTATTCACCTACTCCAGAATGCCCCTTGTTAAACTGGAATTCACCTTGTACTAGGGATCGACCTTTGGAACACATCGCGTTTTCTCTGTCTGTGCTCTTGTAGGATCCGTCGTCTATCATTAGTTAGAGACAACTGAATTGCCAATGTGATCATACAGATACGGTGATATGTTCAAACAAAAGTCGACTCAACCTTATACCTACGACAACCCATTCCCCCTCGTTAGTGGCGTATTCTATCTACTCCAGGGAACGATGATTACACACCGTTTCACTTTAGCTTTTACTCTGAAACGCTCAAGCATAAACGCCACCGCGTCGCACATCTGCCGTATTCCGCCACCGCGGGGGATACTCAACTTCCTGGTCATGATAAGTGTGTTTGGGATTCTTCCTCACATAAATCAGCTTCGGGCTTTGCAGAGATGCTAAGTCATCCGTAGGTTTTCTACAATGATGATAAGTGTATTTCCCCTTCGTCTATTCTCCGCGGAACTGTTATCTCTAGTAGACCTCTCTACATTCGTTAGTCACGCTCTCCGCAGATGAATGAGAAATTAACATTCTTTTAAGGATCTATAAACCTTAGTCGCCGTCACTAGAGCCTGAAATTTTAGAATACCGGCTATTACGGATTCCTGATGAGCTTGGTACTGTGCGTAGATCTTTGTCCCTGAATCTGCAAACCCGTCGCGTGTGTGCGCAGTCTCGCTTCTCCCATGTAAAGTAGATGAGGAAATCCGAGCTTCGCTCCCTTTCTTCTTGTTGTTGAGTATGCGTTGTTGTTAGATGTTCGGAGGTGTGAGGAAGCCGAGAGAGTGTGGAATGAGAAGAGAGCACAGATAGACAGACACCCTTCTCATTCTATAGTCGCTTTTTCGTATTCCTCGAGAGGCAGCGATCGCTTCCCCGTTGATAACTAATCATCACCCACTTGTAGGCCGATGCCCATGTAGCTGCAAAATTCAACTTTTCAACTGTTTCCCACACCTCGAATGTGCTTGGCACCGTGCCAAAAATATTGCCGCTACGAGAGAAGCTCAGCAATTTATCACGCGGACTGAAACTTTTGGGAATGCATTGTTCTCACGAAGCAGTAAGGGATCTTTGTAACAGTTACGGTGGACAATTTAGCGTCATTCAGCGATGTTGTTACAGAAACGAGACAAGATACAGGATTGTCTGCAATTGCATGAGTTCAGATAACTTTTTATGAAATAGATGTTAATGATACACTTCATAATATTTTTGAAGTCTTTCACATTCTCTCGGATGTTGTTGAGAAAAGCGTTACGGTTATCTACGTATTATTTGTACAATGCACAAACTCGGAACACAATCAGGGTATCGTACTCGGGCGGTACTTTGATTAAAAACAAATTTTCATGTTTTTGGCATCGCTGTCATTGTAGGCGTCGTTAATAATTTGCCTGGCGCTTCAGGAACAGTCTTCTAGAATTATGAGATCTGAATATTTTGATTTCGATCTCAATGGTGGTTAGAAATCTGTCTTTTCGACTATCATCTTTCCAGAAAATGCGTTTATTTTTTTATGTTTCAAGAGCGAAATGTTCTTGTTTCTTCAAATTGCTCGAGATTCGTGGTTCAATCTCCATCTAAATTGAGAATGACCGCCATTTACACTCGTTGTTGTCTTTCCATTAATTCTTCGTACTTGCTTTTTCTTCTTTTGTTCTGACGACTCAAATTCGGATTAGCTTCTGGAAATCGTACGAATTAGCACGCGGAAGCACTTGAAGAATGCGTTGCGCCGCGTGAGACAAAGAGCCAATTAGCATGTTGTTCTGAGGGCGTAGAACCTCGTCTCTTATGGGCGAAACTGTGCCATAGATAATATCGCAATTTTAACGCCATAGATTACAAAGGAATCCTTTGATGGTTGAATGGTCTGCGTCACTATTTCACCACAAATGTCCATAGGTGTGTCATTCACCAGCGTTTCTGGTCGCGTATTTCTGGGCAATCTGCTGAAAAATTAATATTTTAATTTTTCAAGTATTTTTCGGTGCCATATGTCCAATCGCTGATTCCATGTTTCAGACATATTGAGAACAATATACTGTTCTCACAGTGCCCTTACAGTAACTAGTGACGATGAATGCTGCAGAAGTCAATTTCAATATCCTATTGAAAAAAATTGAATTTCGTACTCGTCTTTCTCTCACTCATGCTATTTTGGACGGCTTTGATTGTTGTGACAAAAGAGACCTTGTACTTGTGTAGCTTTTCCAAAAATTCTGTGTTGTTCCAACCCTTGTTATTTCAAGGAAATTTTTTCCGAATTTGTGGCCAACTTTGAGTTTACCGTGTCTCCCTCTTCCCGTACATTCACGGAACTCCATTTAATGAGACGGAATGGAACCGTTTTCAAATTTTCCTTATTTATCCTCTAACAATAATAAGGTTGAAACTTAACTATTTCACATTAGCTAAATAATAATGTTATCTTTGAAAATATGCCATCCGTCCTCCGGAAATTCTTCACAGAGCTGCTCTCATCTCTATAAATTGCACGCCCTGCTAGTTCCGGCGGCGCTTCATTTTTAATGGGACGCTATCTATTTTCTCCTGTTTCGCTTCATTTTTTTTCGTTTTGTTCAACGTTGAACGGTTCTGCAGAAGCTTCAACAATTTCTATCAACAATCATACATTCCGAAATTATCAGGACGAAAAATACTGCTCTAAGGTGAATATACTCCAGGCTACAGTTGCCTCCTAAAGTGTTTCTGCTTTTAGCATCTAGCTTTGAGACTCGGTAATATGCCAAAAACTCTTGCTTTCTCCGTGATTGCTTCATTATTTTTAGAATCTTTTTCACTTTCTTCTGTCTGGCATTGCTAGTCGGCTAGTGAATTATAAGCAGTTTTCCGTCAATCCCCTTTATTGATTGGTCGACTCTGCATAAACGAAGAAGTCTGTGAGCGCTTCCCCAAGGGGAAATCAAGATGAGAGAGCGGGAGATTTTCATAGGCGCAGAGGAAAAGAAGTCATTATTGATAACCCTGTCCGGAAGCGCCTGTTATATTCTCCGGACGGTTTCGTTAAACATGCCCGTTTAGGAGAGAAAAATGAGGTCGAAATGCCATGGGACACTAGTCATTGTTCCCTTCATCTTCCGTCTTTTGTTGTCGTGTGCATCGTTGATGCTATTTCTTTATCCCGAATTCTGTTCCCCTGTTTTCGCCAGGCTACGAGATACGCTTCAGAGTGCATTCATAATGGATTAATTTTCTATTCGGTGCTATAGGCTCGTTGAATCTTGTATTTGTAGGAAAACAAAACCACAGCCCTGTGAACATTTCCACCCCGACAGTAGAAATGGCACATGTTCCACGTTTACAAATAGATGAGTTCGCATTACTGACGTAAAGATTTGCATATGTTTTCTGTAGCACGGCAATTCCTGTCTCTATCGCGAACTTTTTCATGCGTGGAATATTCCCTAATATACAGTAAATGTCAATATGTCCCACTTCAGGGAATGGAGGAGAATATAACAATGGATCCCTCCGATCTAATTGACATTGGACACGAGAAACAGTGGTATTTCCTCGGACTTGGGCTCGTGCCATTAGTGTGCATTGCTGGAAACTTGATGGTGAGCCTAAATATATTTCGGCCCTAACTCTTCAAAAGCAGTTAGAAGCTACGTTATTTGAAATAAATTCGACACAATTGAATTTGGAAAATGAAGCGGACTCGGAAATGCAACCGTACTCAGACATCGATAAATTGCAGGTGTGCGCTGCCGTGTGGTCGACGCGAAGTCTGCAGACACCGACCAATCACCTTCTTGTTTCATTGGCTGTGGCAGATCTGGTAGTCGGCACATTCGTCATGCCATTCAGCATTTACGTTTCGGTATGTTTCATTTTTTGTAACACCGTACTCGAAAAAATAGGACTGATATTTATTTATGTTGTTCGGAATAAAGAAGTTCGTAAACGGCAGCAGCGCCTTGGACCATAGCGCCATAGACATGAAAGGGGCATTGAGCCGCGCCACTATGCTGCCTCTGTCCATATCACCGTTATTGCGCTATTATCTATCACTCCCTTTCCCACTTGCATAGATTCATAGTAGATTTCGAATGTGTGAGCAACATGCCTGCCAAACATTGGATTTAAATTTCGCCCGGATAGACATAGGAGAAACAAGTTTACAGAGGAAACAATAATGATTGTAGGTCAATGGCCTGCACTGGCATCTCTCACTGCCAGTATGTCATTTCTATTGTGTGCTCGATGTGGCCGCATCCACCTCATCCATCATTCATCTCGTCCTCATATCCATTGACAGGTATGTGCATATATTGATCGATATTGATCGACAAGTAGACCTGAACAGTTCCTTGTATATAATATATCTCGTCAACAAAACAAATGTCTCTAAATTCGATTTTTAAACATTCCCGAATATGTTCCGTGGATTGAATATGGCATCTTCTACAATATCGTAGCAATACGGTGGCCTCGTTCTTCTCAAATAAAAAAAAATCACACAGCAAAAAAAACATTAAATAATATAGATACTGCTTTTTGTTCAGGCTGGTCGCAGCCACAAGGCCCGCAGAGTACAAGACACAGAAGCATCGGAAGAGGGTACACAGGTGAATTATTCCAATTGAAATCAATATTTGAAATTTTATTTGATATGTGTACCAACTAAGGCTAGAAAAAAATTTAATTTTTTTGATAGTTTCGTTTCCTAACTGTGGTGTAAGTTAAAAAATATCAATAGTTAGTGAATATCCATTCCAATTGAGAATTTATAAAAGAAAAGGAAAATTTTTTTCCCTTTTTAGCAAAATTTTCTTCATTGAAGTATTTCAAATATGTTTCAGGCCTGAAATTTAAATGAAATTAGAAAATATTATTAATCGTCGATTTCTTTTTTGCATAAAAATAAACAATCATTGCAGAGCCATCGCGGTCGCGTGGGTGTTCTCCATCACACTCAGCTTGCCGATGGGTACGCATTTCAGATTGAACGCCAGTGAATTCTTGGCAATTTGCCAAAGTGATTAATGTTCAGGCACTGGTTTCAACATGAAAACGGCGCACTTCCTGCTCACCGAGCACCACTGCGGCATCTATTCTCCTATGTAAGTGGATGCTGATTGACTTGTATCTGGCACTTTGTCAAGATTCTAATACCCTTATTCAGGTACATGTTGCTCTCCTCCATCTTCGCTTTCTATCTCCCATGCATCATCATGATCGTCACCTATGGCTATATCTTCTACACACTAAGGAGGCGACTGAGGGCCATTCAGCTGCAGGTATGAAAACAGCGCGAGTTATGTTTCGTTTTTGAATTCACATACTCCAGTTCGCAACAATTGCATCAAAATTTCGCATAAGGTGCTGATGTAAGATTTACAGCTTGTAGAAAGACCTTCTGAGAATCACATGATGCTTTCATCCACTTTTCTTGAGTGTTTCATGCTAAAGCGCATATTATGGCGCAAAGCCTATGACGCTCTCTTGTCTTTCATTCCTGCAACTCGCACGAATGATGTTATTCTTCTTCCCTTGCTCACGTAAATTTTGCCAATCACAGCGTTGCTTGTCGTTTTTATGTGATGTCGCACTTGTTTACCTAGTCTCGATGCGCCGAATCCGCGTCAGCAACAAACACACAACGCTGACGCAAGAAGGGTGCACGTGTAAAGGGAGATTAACGATCGTTTCGAGCTTTGCATGGGTAGCCATGGATATCAAGAGAGCAGAGAGCGAAGAATAAAGAGGTAACTGGGTCATTTCGTCGTCGCGTCTTTCTTCTGATCAGTCATCCTTCTAGTCGAATAGAGAAAAGGATGAAGAGGCACACGAGCCAGAGAGAAGACTGTAACTGTGAACTTGAATGTAGCATAGCAATTCCTTTTTAGTTTATATGCGCATTCGCTTGAGTTTCACTGTTCGTCAAATGATATAGCAATATTGAAACATATGCTAAATAGCTGCCTAATCTCTTCCGAGCAGATGTGGATGAGTTCAGGAGATTGAGGATCATGCGAAATTCCGAAATTGGTGAAACTCCCGATCCACCACCGCTGTGACGTTCGAGCCCTGAGAGCATCTCACAAAATCCAAGCTCAGCGTGAGGGAGCGTTTTCCAATCTGTGCTTATTAGAAACTTACGCTATTTAGTGGGCATTATGTATCAAGGGGAGAATCGGACTGCCAATTACTCACGTATTCAGCCGTGGGAAGCAATGGAGGAAGCAGGAAATAAAAATCGCATGAGGAACTGCCGAGGGGTTTGGGGTAGAAAAATAGAATTATGAAGAATATTTTAAATGTTTGTTTAGAAAAAATATATGTTTCACAGTTCAAGCTTATATAGAATCTTTATTCCATGGCAAAGGCAGAGAAGGGAATGCCTTTGCCATGGAATAAAGAGAAAGGACGAAATTATTTTAAAATTCGTTTCAGGAAATGGCCGGAGGGCAGTTTCTCGGATTCGGCGCTGATGTTGGAAACATCACCACCTCTGCTATAGAGACTGTCATAGGTAAGACTGTGCGAGCATGTGCGCGATCAGAAATTCATTTCGGTTAGGCAGTGATGATTGCGAGAGAGAACTGCTTTGCAAGAGGGAACAAAGAAATTGATCAGTCGTCGGTCCGCTAACATATAGAAACTGCAATCGCCCGTTTCTGCTTGCAAACTGAATAGCCGATTTTTTTATAATATCGATTTTTATTTTAGCCCACCTAAATACATAAAACCCTGACACTGATTAGCAGTCCGCATTCCTGGCCATATCTCACGGGCGAAACACAACTGAACATCGCCCGGGTTATTTTCGAACAAATCTCCCAGTGTAAATTGGGGAATGTTTCGAACATTCTATATGACTGCAGTAGCATTTCTTAAGTTGATCGATCTCCATCTCGTGTGATTATCAAAAGCGAAAAATCAATCAGCTGTTACCCCACCAAACTGGAGCACGATTCAGGAGTGGCGCCTCGCAATCGCAACATGATCACTTGGGAGAAGCCTTTGCTGAGGAAGATAGAGGAGACGGCGGCCGAACACGCCTCGTCTCTGGGTGATTCAGAAAGGGAACAGGTGAGACATTTCTCAATACTGCATGGCAGCCTCAGCAGGGAAAGTGCGTAGCAGCCCCAATAAATGAATAAAACTATTGGCGAAAAAAGAGAACTTGGCCCATACCGGTGGTCATGTTCCTGCGCGGTAGCCCCAAAGAAAACAGAATGGCAATCAACGACTTTAGTTATTGAGAGACTTCTTGTACTCACGTGTGAATGTTCTTACATTTAGTATTGATTGTACACGTATAGCATAGATGCGTAGCAGCCCCGAAAACAAACCCAACAAATAGTTTCCTTTCAGCTGCAAACCATCCTCGAGGCAGTACATCCTTCCTCTTCCGGCAGTCAGGAGAACACCACTTCAATGGGGTTGGTTATTAAATAATTGTATATGCTTGAGCAATTGTGGTTCGCATTCTAGATGTCATTACCTAGCTGAAGGATATATGCTGTTACTGAAACTTAACGCTCCCACGTATTCTAGATACAAACTGGCATATAGACCAATTGCTTACACGGTCAGGCGATTTTCTATCCTACTGTCTCGTCGTCTGGTTTTATTCCGTGCTGTTGTCTAAAGAGACGACCTGGCAGAGATGATGCACACCAGGGGTTCAAAAAAAACGGTAAATTTGCCGTCATTCTTCTCCGCCGCGCGGTTGTCTATCATGGAGTGAGACAACAGCGCTCCGGAGAATAATGATGACAAATTTACCGTTTTAGAACCCCTAATGCACACAAAAAGAACAGGGTCAATTTACTGAACTGATCGAAGTGGCCCACGATAGTATGTCTATAGGATTGACAGTTTGTTTGCGAATTTTGTTATGTTTCACAGAAGCTACAACTCGAACGTTATAGCGTTTATGAAAAATAATCACTAACTTCCTATTCCTAGAGTGCTACGTGAAATTTTTTCAGATACCCATACGAAGACGATGACCGTCCTCCCTCTGTGTTACTCGAGGCAGTGACATTGAGGTGCGAGGCTGAGTCCTCCTCTATTGGACCAGCACTCGAAGTACCACGACCAGTGTACAAGAAGAAGTGGGTTTGGCCACATGAAAATGACGCAACAACTGTCGCCGCTTGAATACTTGCATATCTGGGGTTCAAAATCGATAAATTTGTCGTCATTCTTCTTCGCCGCGCGGTTCTCTCATTCCCTCGTAGATAACTGCGCGGCGGAGAAGAATGACGACAAATTTACCGATTTTGAACCCCTATTGAATATGGCTTGAATTGGTTATCATTATGTCCAAAAAGGCCTTTTATTAGCAATGATTGCTCAGCATCGGCTTTCAATTGCTGGTGAAGCATGCTTGAATTCTCTAACTTTATAAGGTTGTTAGCTAAAAAAGTACAGAAAGCCACACATTCTTATGAGTGTTTAGGAATGATTCTATGTTCTTGTTGATTTGCTGTAAAATTAAACTAGAAAATAATGCTCACTAACCACCAAATAATAGCATATTTTAATTTCCTTTGAAGCATATTTGATCACATGAAGACCGACTAATTTCAGTTCGCCTCGTCGTTTCTCTGATGCCTTTTCGAGTCGCGGGAGGAGAAAATCCTCAGCCTCAGCAGCTAAGCTTATAGGCAAGAGGAGGTTGGTGTCATTTCCAAATCCAGGTGCGATTTGGTAAATGGCAGAATATCAAAAGCTTAGAAACCCTAAACCCCGAATTTAGGCACTCGCACGTGCCAGTCAGCAGTCCCATCACCGATGACACCAAGGCGCTGCACTCGCTCAGGCCACCATTGGTAGGCATTTCACAATATTTTCGAATATTTCGTCATAATGACGTCATCGATGATGAAATATCGATTTCGTAATAATGCAGCGACTCACCCGCTCGCTCTCCCTGCCCTCCGTAGGCTCGCCACCGGTCGTGCGTGCGTCAACGCTACTGAGAACGCGCAGCAAAAGCTGCCTAGTGCCACCCGCGGTATTATCGATTGGTTCTTCCACCGTACCCCGATCGATCGATAATCCTTGAACCTCAAGAACCTCTGTCGTCCTAACAACTCGCGCAGCGTGCATTCATCCCCAACTTTTCCCGAACAAAATCCCATTCACCTTCGTCCTTGGTTTTTCGGTTTCTCACCCTATAAGAATTCCTAAATTAGTGTTGAAAAATATTATTTTCAGGTCGAGACCAGAAAAATGAGGCGGTTGTCTGAAATCATTTCCGACTGGGAAAGACCATCGAGGTTGGTATTTTAATGATTTTTTTCAAAATTTTAAATAATTAATATAAAAATTAATTAATAACAAAACTATTCTGAAGAGACGTCTGGCAGTGGGACAAACGGTAATTCTCGACGTGAAACTTTTCAATTTGCAATTGAGTGTGGTTGTGCGTTTAGTGGTGAACTTGTCGTATTTGGGAATCTCCTACGCTTCTACTCCAAGCTCTACGCTTTTCTTCTCTGAGCTATTCTCAATAATCCTTTTTACGAAACATAACGCTTTTCTAGACGAAGAAATGCTTGATAACGGCAAAAAATGTGCATCAGCGAGTGTAGAATAGCATGGATCCGCTTAGTTTAGAGTGCCATTCTTAGTCAGCTGTGAATTAACACAAACAATTTTCAGAAGCTCCCTCTCGCACCTTTACTCGTTCGCTCGCAGAGAGAGCGTGTACATAGCGAGGAAGAAACTGGCTGGTCTCAAGGTTAGAATGAAGAATCCACAAGCATTGTTTAAACACTGTCATTATCACTGTCAGTAGTAGTAGATCTAGGATTATAAAAGCAGTCATCCGATAGACTTATTAAAATGTTTTAACGTTTAGGATGACGCTTCCTGGTATCACCATATTTTTCACGTTCTTTGATCAATCTATTTATTTTCTCTCAATTAATCGAAAAATTGATGATGAGCATGACAATATGAGTCTCACCCCTTCTTAATGTGCCTTTACCGACTTAACTGATTGGTCCTCTCTCCTTAATTCCCTGAAAAGAACCAATAATATAAAATATTTCGGCGTCAATATTCGAGCAACGACGCAGTATGAGAATTACGAAATCAATCAATAATTCTGCAGGACTGGGCACTTGACCTCCTCGCCAAGCTCAAGTCCAAGCAGGGCATGGCCATTAGGAGAGAGGCCAGGGCGACCAAACTGGTGGCCACAGTCATGTGTATGTGCTCAGTTATAATATCTTGCATTTATTACAGTGAAAGTGTTTCTATAGTAAAACGATTATTTTTACATTTTGAGTGGTCTTCCTTGGCTGTTGGTTGCCCTTCTTCACATTGAATATGGTCAAGATCTACCAGTTGTTCGTGGGTGGATGGAGCCAAAATATGGAGGTAGTTACTTTTTAAAAATATCAAGAAAATATATAGCACATCTAAGAATATGATATCCGGCTAGATGCACTTCATAAACTCTCATTATGGCTTCTTTTAGGGATTAAGAATACAGCTTGAAAATCATCAATACTATATTTTTTCTATTTTAAACTAAGTGATTGGTTCTGAAAAAAATGTTGCAAAAGTAATCGGAGTTCAAATGGAACCAGTGTAACCGATACAACTTTTCAACCATTTAAGAAATATGAAATATTTAGGTCTGGTTCCACTGGTTCACAGCCTTGGGATACCTCAACTCCTCCATTAATTTCTTCATCTACGCCGCGATCAATCAGGTTTGAATTTGGCGCGTTTCTCAGAATCAGGGCAATGGCGGGAAATTTAAATTATATTTTCATTTCTTTATCCATTCTCATATACAATCAAGAACAAACAATAATAATCGGTCAGCAGTTGAATGGGTTCCCTTCGTTGAAACGAACTAGGGTGGTAGGTTATTTACAATGGAAAGATACAAATAATCAATCGGTTACAAAAGCGTTTGGTATTATGATATGATGTTCTAATGTGTGAATCCCCTTAGAGAACAATGAGATAGTAGGCGCGTGAACAATATGTGAGGGCAAACTATTCCATACACTAATGCAACGTGAGGCGGGAGACTACGTCGTTTAGCATAGATATCAAAAGGGAGTTCTAATCTCAAGCTTGCAGAAGTTCCGTCACTCCTTCCGCCGACTTGTGTGTGGGAAGAGGAAGAAACGAGAGAAGACGAGATGGATGCTAGGACCTCCTTCATCTATTGGACCGGGAAGGAGTGAGTTAGCATAGAAATTGTTTACTTCTAAACTTCTCAACAGAACGGAAACGAGAGGTTAACAATCCTCCTTTCGGGCTTTTGCCATCTCCGTGACATTTCATTGCAATATTTCAAATTAGAAAAGCTTTAGTCATAAATGTTACAGTGGATTTTTTTTAAAATAATCAAATTTCCTTTCTCAGGCGAGGGCGGCGGCAAGTGCGGATGCACCACTGCGTTCAGTCGGCTGAAGAAGCGCAATGGCGATGGCGTGAAGAAGGGCAAATCATCCTCGGGGTGAGCCAATCGATAATTGTTCGATATTCGGCCAGATTATTGTAATTCATCTCTCCTAACTGATTATTTTGATGGACAATGATCGCTTAGGGGAGATGAATAACTCATTTTCTCCAGAGTGATTACACTGCATCCTTTAGCGAAGACACAATAGTGCTGCCTGCCATTACAAATCACGAGAGGTATTAGCTAGTTGCTTTGGTGTGACCGCGACGCGTGGGGCTGCACGCGTCGCGGTCGCTAAAGCACGCAAGTCCAGACCCCATCGCTTTCTGTACTTGGTTATCTTACTTACTCCGTTTACCGTAAAATTGTCAATGACGCGGCTGCAAAATGTGTCGAACTCTTGCACGGAAACAACGCTTTTATGTGTCACGGCTCGTTAACTCAACAGGGTCCTGCAGGGTTGCTCCACTGAACTGACCGCGTCTCGCGAACGCGTCGCATACCGTAATTTTTTAGCGCGAAAATTTAAACGAATTTTTTCGGCCTCGATTTTCACTAGCGTTATCACTTTGACCCAGCCGGGGCCCGTTGAACCGACGCGTTCGCGGTCGCGATTAGCGGTTCAATCAGTGGCGTTGTTAACGAGCCGTGTGTGTCTTTATCAGTCCAAGCTATTTGTTGTCGTTCCGCCATCCTAAGCTATTATAATTATTTTTGGCTAATTTAATCGAAAAACTAAGTGGGAAATACCCATTTGTCATAATCAAGGGCTTCGTTTGCCAGAAAAGAAGAAGGAAATAACTAACAAATAACTTGTATGACACATGGGTTCCTTGTCGTGACTCTACTAAGGTGACGTATTCTGAACCAAAGTGCATCTTCATCGAATTTTTTTCGAACGCCCTTCTCCATCGATAAAATACACGAGAGCGTTAAGGGGGTGATTATCAGGAGGACCATGGACAGATGCGCCACAACGTTAAAATAGGTAGACACGAGTCGTCGTTTCTTGATGCATCTGTCTATGGCGCGCTTGCCTTTCATCCGGTAAAAATGAGCGGTAAAATTATTGCACTTTCATTTCGCATGCGACACCTTAAGACGCATTATTTTTTCACCTCAAGCTAAAATCGACCTTGGCGGAACCGTGTGGGAAACTTTGGAATTAAATTCTGATTTTTTTCCTGGAAGTAGGCATGGGCATCCCAATCAACGTCGTATACTGATTAGGTCTGAAAAAATTTCGCAATCGTTTTACAGACGAATTTCGTCATGATGCTTGATCGATCATAACTCGCTTCAAACTCATCCTAGAGGGCTGGAAAAGTGCTCATTCTGCAGCGAATTTTCTTCTGATCATTTTAGTTCCCGAGGACCATGGCCGTATCTGTAACGGCAACGGAGATAATACAGGTCGGTCTTGAATAATCGGTACTTTCACCTATTCTAAAATGAAAGCACCAACTAGTTTACACAGGATATGAAAGCCGCGCACATTCTACATAACATATGTTTTTTAGAAAAAAAATTAGGTCGCATTTTTCTGGGAAATTGAGGCCAAAGTTGTCAGATCACCCCATTTTCGGGAGCAGATCTGGCTTGTTCCAGCGAAACTTGAAGCTCTTAGCAAGCGTAACTCTAAGACCTGGTTTTTCTTGCTCTGCCCGATGTAGGGTGTTGGCAGTGCTGCATGCCACTTTGATCCCCGTGACTTCATTTTTCGCACTTCGAACCATGACCCCGGGGTCATGGTGAAAATGAGAAAAAACTTTTTGTCTCCGAATGGGCTGAAAACTTGGTTTTAGGATAAATCGACTCCGTAGATCACGAAT
>JACMIF010001470.1:0-23518 GCA_014805445.1 Diplogasteroides magnus | reverse complement strand
ATGCACTTTACTGCAGATTTAGAAACTAGGGTGTCGCATGTGAGTCATTTAGTGCATTCGTCGTATCTCTACTCTCTGAGGAGCGGTTGTCTCTGAATTTTGGAGACAACCGCTTCGCAGAGAGTAGAGACACGACGCATGCACTAAACGACTCGCATGCGACACCCTATTATTATTGTGGAAAACGAAATTGATAATTTTCATGTCTCCTGTTGATTATTCGAATTTATTAAGGAGCCTTGAAACATATCTGAATATTAATGTGACCATAAGATTTTCATCGATAGTTCGGTTGACACATGTTCAAATGTATCCGAAATGATATTAAAAATCAATTTTAATTAGTCTACATCAAAATAATTAGAAAAATAGGTTAAATTCGCAATTTCACAGAGGAGTTCAGATAAGCTTCATGACTCCAATATAATTAAATTCACTTTTTGCGATCAGACTTTGAGACCGCCGGTATGTCACATGTGTACCAGCTATATCAAGTCCGTTTTCCTCAATAATAGAAACCCAAGTGTGGGCGTTCATTTTCTCTGTCAGTATTCTTGTGGTTGTAGTTATCTATCATTCGTTAGGGACTACTGGTCAATTCGGTCAGACAATAAATGTTCAAATTGGTTTTAAAAAATCGATCCGTAATTAGAGACCGCGAATTGACTCAGATATTGACAGCCGTTCATTTCTATCCGTCTAACTTCATTCCTAGCGGTAATCTCAGCGAAGGGAGAGACGACCGCTAGGAATGAAGTTAGACGGCTAGAAATGAACGTCTGTCAATATCTGAGTCAATTCACGGTCTCTATCCGTAATCGATATTGAATGCACAAGCTCATGCTCATCTCTTCTCTGCTCGCCATTATTAGCTGCCGCTCTCTATTGTTTTAAGCATTCAATTTACGCATGATGGTCGTTTTGTTCTATGAGACGCCCATAATTGAATACCTGAAATTTTCAGCCTTGTAAAGGATGTCCGAATGAGAAACAATATCAAGCAAATGTCGGAGATGCTACTGTGCCAGAACAAGGGCAAGCCAGAGGTATTCCAATTAATTATATTAGAAAATATTTCTAGAGACTTCTTATTTAAAAAATATTTATTACTGTAATAATATTATTAAGGAAAGGGAGAACGGAACCGGGAAGATGTCCCAAGCTGTTAAGTCTGTCGTGGAGAAGATCGTAGCAGAGAA
Source organism: Diplogasteroides magnus (assembly GCA_014805445.1). Taxonomy (NCBI): domain Eukaryota; kingdom Metazoa; phylum Nematoda; class Chromadorea; order Rhabditida; family Diplogasteroididae; genus Diplogasteroides; species Diplogasteroides magnus. The sequence continues at coordinate 22,319 of JACMIF010001470.1, read as the reverse complement.
ACAAGCCGAGAAAAAACGAATTCCAACCCGCTCATTTGCGCTTAATTTCAACTAATTCATTGTTCAGAATGACTACCCGCTTCGAATCCCCACTATGAAAACAGAATGATACCTATGTCATTCGCTTTTGCGCGTTGTGATTTTTTGAGTCTGCTTTTTACTGTTCTCCCAAATCCGCATGATTTTTCATCATGTATTTATTTAATAGTTATATGCATCGAGAAGATTACGAAATGGCAATATTAGAGGCACAAACGCCACTGTACAAGATAAAATTGCAAAGCATTCGAACTAACACAACCGAAAGCCTAATTAACAATGAAACACCTATGACGTCAGCTCGGCGTCTAATCGCCTACATGTTCAAGCTTTTAGCAGCAAGCTCTTGCATAGTGGGTGCCTGAGAGACCCTCTTATACTGTGGAGGAACCAACGAGGGCCGGGATAGTTGACCTATCTGAGGAAATGGATTGAGAAGACTAGAAGTAGGGGCGGGAGGCATGAGATTGAACTGTGAGGCCTGAGTAGGGTATGGAGGTATAGAAGGTTGGGCGGTTGGAGGAAGCAAGGAGGTGGAAAATGAGGATAATTGAGGAATTGAGGAAAGAGACGGTTGGGAGATTGGTGGCATGAACGAGTTGCTAGGAAGTGAAGGTAATTGGGGCAATGAAGCAGAAGGCGTTTGAAGGAATAAAGAATACAATTCGATATTGGATAATGAAGACAAATCGCTAGGAATAGATGGAGCTTGTGAAGTAACAGGCTGCATCGGAGGAAAAGATGGTAGTTGGCTACCGTATAATTGAAGCAATGATGAAATGGATGGGTCTTGTGGGACAATAGACAGTTGTGGCAATAGAGGTATGGAAGTTGGAGGAGCTTGACTACCGGCCTGAGAAATGGGAAGAAGCTGAGAAATAGCAGAAGATGAAATCAGAGATACATCAGGACTAGATGAAGAGGGTGTAGGAGTCAACAAAGAAGGTAAAGCAGATGAAGTAGGAGTAATAAATGAATTGGATGAAGAAGGAGTAGGGGATAGTTGTGGACTAGATTGCAATGATACAGAAGGTGAAGATGGAATAGATACAGAAAGTGGCTGATCAGAACAACTGGAGGTTATTTGAGGGGCGGAATCAGTGAATTGCGAATTCACAAAATTCAACAACGGAAAATCAGCGGCTAAGGAAGAGGCATAAGGGTCATAAAAAGTTGACGAATTCGATACAGATGACATCTGAGCAATGGAAGATTGTGGTGTGACAGCTGGTGATGGATTGGGGACCAACATTGATGAAATTTGAGGAATGGATATAGGGGATAGAGCCTGTGGGGTTACATCCGAAGTAGATGGAACTGGAGAAATCAATGAATTGGATAATGATGGGGAAATAGAAGGAGTGAATGAGGGTTGCGTAGTGGTAACGACTGGAAGAGGTAATGCAGACGGATCGGGAGTAATCAATGAAGGTTGAGAAGTCGAGGGGATCGATGATGGAACATTAGGTGATAGCATGATATTGTCATTATCCTGAGGGGCTACATGCGCGGGTGGTGGGAAGGAAACAAAAGGAGCAGTAGAAATGCCTTGAGGATTTGTGAGAGTATATGGTGCTGGGTACGGTATGGTCTGGGGTGGCAGAGGATACTGTAGTACGGACGAGGGGAGGAATTTCTGCGACAGCTGTTCCAGCGTAATCGGCAGTGCTCCCGGATTCGCTTGGGCGATGATTTGGTTGAACAGATCCAAATTCTCCTTTTCCTTCTGATATTGTCGCATCATATCGGCGCGGACGATATTGAGAGTGGCCATGTAGCAACGCTGAAAGTATATCAATTAGGATTGTCATGCATAATTGTGAAATATATTGCATCCCATGTAAACAGCAGAGCAGGAGTTCAAGATCGGTAAATTTGTAGTCATTATTCTCCGCAGCGCGGTTGACAATCGCTCGATGGAGAATGACTACAAATTTACCTATTTTGAACCCCTACAGCAGGAGATTCGGCGACAAGGCTTGAACTATGTAAGCGACAGTCGGCCAAAAAGTATATTATGAATATCAGTTCTATTAGAATTCCTAAAATTCACGTACTAGCACTTGGGTTGGATAATACGCAATGGAACAGAACGACATACCGCATTGTAAAAATGCTGTTCCATGAGCCGTGGCTTAATAAACTTCTGGTTGCACACAAGGCAAGTATATGGCACCAATGATTGGTCGTTGGCGTGGTTCCTGAAATGTCTATCCTAATTTTATTCAATATCCATATTTTATTTATATTATAGATTTTTCATCGAATTTTTGTTAATGATAAACTCCGGAGCGCCGAGTATTGCAAACTGGTTTAGACATGGTAGCTCCTTCAATTGATCTTTATCATCATTTTTGCAGAAAATGTACTAATAGAGAATGCAGACTACATTCAGAGCTAGGAACTCACATCGCTGAGAAGCAAAAATATCAGATTTTTGTCTCATTCTCGATTTAGCTATTTCAAATTCTATCGTGTCTAAATCAATTTGCGATAGAAATCAAGGCCCTGAACTGTACCTTTAAATTTTAAATACTTCGAAAGAATAGAAACCCGAATTATGATTTACAAACAATAAAAAGCTCTTTAAGAAAAATGTAAACATACATATCGATGTGCTCATCCAGGGTCCGGAAATCGAAGTGTTGTTCATTACAGAATGGACAGCGGAGGACATCAGCCAGTTGAACGCCGTGGTACTGAAATATGTATGCTATGGAGTCGGGTTCGGTGATTTTAGTGCATTCGTCGGTCGTCTATTATCCGCGGAGCGGTTGTCTCTGTCATGTAATAGACAAATGATCCGCTGAGATGGCGGGAATGACGAATGCACTAAAGTTACTGAATGCGACACCCTACTGTAAACTGTCGGTCCAGTGACAGGAAAATATCGTCAGTGACAGTTTGATATTGTCACTAGAACAGAGAGTTTGCTGACATGTGATTTCTGTGTTTATAGTATTTTTCTAAAAATTCATAAAACCATACCATTTTCCCTCTGAGCGAATCAACAGTGGGCTTGATCGGCTCTTGCTTCGGCGCCTCATATTCTTCGGAATCCTTGCGCATCTGCATTTTTTCATTTAAATTCCATTTCTAATTGAGAAATGCATTAAAATTTAGTTAAAAGAAAATACTTTAGGAATTCTACTCACCCTCTTCTTCCTCTTCTTCTTAGCCTTGACACTGTCATCATTATCGATCGACCTCTTCGTTCCCTTCTTGTCTCCTTGAGTACTGGATGCACCGGAATCCCTCTCAACGCTCATCTCCTTCTCTTCCTCAATCACCACGGGATTCTCAGCAGTTCCGGCCTCCGTGGGATTATGAGCCTCGGCACTTTCGAAATCCACAAATGAGAATGTTTCCTGTAGAAATAATACAATGCATATGCATACATGTTGAGTTTATATAAGGATATAAAGTGCATTTGTTTCTCATTCGTCTAATCTTCGCGGAGCAGCTGTCTGTATCTATGTTCGATAGACAGGCTGAGCAGAAATTGGACGTTTGAGAAATGCACTTTGAAACAATAATAAGAACTTTTGTCCAACATTGTTCCTAAGTCCAAAAAAACATTTAAACCCACTTCATGTTCCAGTGGCGGGCTCTCTCTTTCAGGAGTGATCTTGTCGGTTCCCTGTGTTATTGGTGACTCGATCCTCTCATTGTTAGTGGATGGTGGAGTGTCCTCTCTCCTCTCAGGCATTCTCCATTGCACGGCCTGTTCTTTCCTCTTTTTCTTCTTTGGTTGCTGGGCGGCTTCCTGAAGATTAAATTGATATCGGAGCTTATAACTACCCTTATTTCACAATGGCTAAAAATATTGATTTGCACATGGATAAGCGTCTTAAAGACCCGTTCTTTCTTTACTATATACCTGCTCGCAGCTGTCCTCGTGTCCTGCGAGAGTCATTGGGTCGCTGAATGGTCGTTGACAGTGCTCGCATTGGTCTGAACGAAAATATATAATTATTTAAAAAATATATTATATATAATAAAATAAATAAAAATTATGCGTAAAATACTTACATTTGCCCGTCCTCTTCTTGACAATGAGCTCTACTACCACGATCTTATCCTTTCTGATCTCGGGTTGCTTGCCATTGACTGCCGCAATATCCATAGGCGGCACCCATGCGGCTGAGCAGTGTATGGTTAACGACTATGCACCAATTTGCTTTCAATTATATTATAATTCTTTTTGTTGTTGTAATTTTTGAATCACCAATTGAGATTTTGTCGAAAAAACTGTGTTTGTGCGCGAAAATGTAGATAATTTGAAGAATGGGAGAAATCTCACAAGTCCTGCACTTGGACGCTGTTTCGTGTTCATCGGACTTCGATGATCTCTTGACGATGGGACTATCCTCCAATATCACAATCGGAGAACTATCGCGTACAGGAGCTGAAACATTCTTCTTATCCGACATTTTGATTGTAAAAGTTACTTGGGATTCCAAATCACTAAAGTGCATAACGATCCATGAATAGACATTTTCGGTTTTGCGTTTTCTTGCAATTAGCCCGTCAAAGATATTTTCAATCAACTCTTACCTACTACTCTGTCGTCCAAATTTTCTACGTCGATGAATTCGTCATCTTCCTTATCTTGACACGATCGCGCTTTTACGAGGCCATCAATACCCTTTGCCATTTCCTCTGAAATTGTAAACAACGTTTATTTTTATTCCGATTTTATATCATTAGAACATCGAATCATTACTAAAAACAAATCTGAAACGAACTGAAACGTGAAATTTATTTTTTTTAAATCATTTTTTCTATATTGGAAGACAAACTACTCACTCTTATTCTCCTCATTCTCGCGCAATGATATTGTCTCCTTTGGACTGCCAGTACGCCCCGTGGTCATTTTGCACTTGAGGGATCCCTCTTCTTCTTCATGACCATCTTCATCCGAGGACAATTCCACCTCAAGGTCGTCAGAGTCTTCAGAGGAATCGGATGAGACATCTGAAAATAACATTTATTATTATTTTTAAATGTTATTCTTTCTACAAGAGCTGAAAACAACATATTGTATTTTTCAAACATGTAAAGGCGATTGACTAGGGTTTCTAAACGGACAAGGTGCATTTCACATACGTCTCATCTCTACCATGCTCCTGTCACTAACAACCGCTCCTCTGAGAATAGTCGAATGTGAAATATAAAAAAATACTTTAAAAAACATTTTTGAAACCGTGGACAAGCCGTTTGCCGTTGACTGATGTGAATGAGGATACAAATGGTAATCTACCTCCAGTATTCACGTTCTCCTGCTCATCTTCTTCGTCTACCCTATATGCCCCAGTCTTGAGGTTCATTGCGCTCTTCTTACACTGCAGACGGCCATCAGCGAATCCTGGAACAAAATATTTATTAATGTTTCTAAAACGATAAAGTGTATTTATTCGACCAATGTGCGATAGTTTGTAGAGACCTTGAAACGCATATTTCTCACCTCCCTCTTCTAGTCCGAGCGGTCGTCTTTCAACCTGATATACAACCGCTCGGACGAGAATAGGGAGGTTAGAATTATTCATTTCGAGGTCTCTAGCATCCCATGTTCGATATAGAACCGCTCCCCTTATATTAGAGGAATGAAAATGCATTTTGTTTTACTGTTTTGCATTTATGACCCTGGAATGCTGTTTGTGGTTTCTTTTTTTTCACATGGCAAAGTCCAAGCGTGCCATGAACATTTGCGCCAAAATGATACAGTAGGTGTCGCTTGCCAGTCTTTTAGTACATTCGTCATGTCTCTACTCTCTGAGCTGCGGAGCTATTTATTCGACCAATGTGCGATAGTTTGTAGAGACCTTGAAACGCATATTTCTCACCTCCCTCTTCTAGTCCGAGCGGTCGTCTTTCAACCTGATAGACAACCGCTCGGACGAGAATAGGGAGGTTAGAAATATTCATTTCGAGATCTCTAGCATTCCATGTTCGATATAGAACCGCTCCCCTTATATTAGAGGAATGAAAATGCATTTTGTTTTACTGTTTTGCATTTATGACCCTGGAATGCTGTTTGTGGTTTCTTTTTTTCACATGGCAAAGTCCAAGCGTGCCATGAACATTTGCGCCAAAATGATACAGTAGGTGTCGCTTGCCAGTCTTTTAGTACATTCGTCATGTCTCTACTCTCTGAGCTGCGGTTATCTGTGCATTTCATAGACAACCGCACCGACACCACCGCACCGAAGGGTAGAGACATGATGCATGCACTAAAAGACCCGCATACGACACCATATGATACAGCTGACAAATTCTTTGAACTAAATACACGAAAAAAAACTTTCGTGTATTGAAATGCAATATAATTTCTTTTATTCATAAACTATAGACAGTACCTTCCAGTCTCTCCTTGTCCACTCTGTCCCATCGCTTCCGCTGGAATATGTACGAAGACGGCTCGAGAATCTCTACATCAGAGTCGGGGAAAGATGGCGGGTTGTCCTAAAATTCCAGATATATTCCCTTTTTATATCTATTTTGAAAACCATGTAACGAAACCTGGTACAAATTTGTGATTAGAAAGTGATTGTAAAGCGAAATTCTCATTCGTCAAATACACTCGATTATGCTGTCTATCGTAGTGACAACCGCTCAGCGGAGATTAGGAGCATGAGAAATAGAGACCGTGAATTGATAGATATTGACAGCCGTTCATTTTTAGACTTCATTCCTAGCAGAGACAACCGTTAGGAATGAAGTTAGACGGTTATCAATATCTGCGTCAATTCACGGTCTCTAATGAGAAATCATCTTCGCTACCGTTTTAGAAATCCTAGTACAGATTGTCCTTTCAGAAAACAGCAACTCTCATGTGTGAGGAGATTGCAAGCTTTTCACCTTGCTACCAGTCTTCTTGACGGGAGACTCAGAGACGTCGCTCTCTTCACTATCGGAGACATCAGATGAGTACGGCCAAGTCAGTTCATCGTCGATTGAAATTTTTCCCTTTGTCTTCTCATGGTGAAACGTCTTGGCGAAGTCGACGAAACACTGAAAATACATTTAGTATTGGCATTCCATATTAGTACAAAAACACTAGATATTTCCATGATAAATATTTGTCAGATTTACGAATGATGAATAATTTAGGGGAACCCACCAATGCCATTGTGCGCACAGCTTCCTCCTCTTTGGTCTTCTCTTTCTTCTCTCGATTATCTTCGTCATTCTCACCACTGAGAAATTCACGAAATTTGTTGATGTTCTTGGTGGTTTCCTAAAATGAAAACTTTTCATATTGTCTATTACGCTTTTTCCAGACTTTATGGGAAAAACATGCAACAAAAAACAGGTTTTCTAGAACTAAGGTATTGATGTTGCATTCTAATTTCCTGCGTTGCTACTGCCAGTGGGCATGGTTCAATCAATAAGAATCGCCAGACATATCAGGGAAGGGTATGCTAATCAGGTAACATTGCTTGATTCCTCGATAAGGTAAGTGAAAACCCACAGCTTCATTAATACCATCGTCCATCAGATCGACTGCGACGCTGCCCATTTGGCGGAGACTGTCGTAGAGTGACTCGTTCTCCTGCCAATCAATCAATAAATCGATATTCTATGGTTCAATTTGCGTTTACAACAACATCTCTTACCTTGCCCTCCTCCATTTCCATAGAGGCGTCCAGCAGAAAATTGAGATCGTGTTTGACCTAAATAATGGAAAATAAGCGATATCTATATAAAAATAACGAACCCTTTGGAGAGGCGATAACTTCATATTCGACTTGATGCGACGTTTCGGCATGTCAAGTCTGAAAATGAATTTTTCACTAGCGGATGAGTGGGGACGCGCGACGAATATACAAATCAATAGCATATTGTGACGGCCCCTAGTTTGAATAGCGCAGACTCTCCCTGACCGATTGCGGAATGGGTTCCTCATTCTGCCTCAACGACCTCCTTGGGCCCGCCAGTCAATGGAAAATGATTCACTCCTGTTATGATTTGCCCTCTGGGTCCGCTGTTTTACCCGTAGGACGCCCAATGCTATTTGAATGGACTACAGTAAGAGCATGGCCAATATTTCGCAAACTGGAGCGAAGTCAGACATAAACGATACCAAATCATCGTCTTTAGATACGGTTATCAGACCCCATGTACGTGTTCAGAGCAGAAAAATTACGTTATATTTTTCTGTCATTTATTTGAAAGAGTACAGACCCAGCAAGAGATCAACAGAAGAATGCTGTAGTGCTAAATAAAAAGTAATAATTTTTTTGGAGAATTGGTAATGTTTCGCAAATCGGAGCGATTTTTTTTTGTTTTTTATCACTCATTATATTTAGATGCGGATCAGGGGTGTGCAAAAAAATAATTTTCAAAAAATATACCAAAAAAATATTTTTTGACCCTTTTTTAAAATCTAAAAATTCAGAAAAATGTAAAGCCTTGTCTATGTCTTCCCTGCCTGTCGGTCGAAACACTCTCGTCTTTCTCATCACCGTTGTTCACATTCCCCACAATAAGTGCAATAGGAAAAGTCGAATGTTTTCCTAATGCACTAGTCGAATTCCACCGATGATTGGGCATGCCGATTTAGGCCCAAACCTACGGTACCTTCGGTGCGGTGGTGCACACATGTGATTTCTCACTGAGGCAGTTCCATGCCTCATTACTCTCCTATAGTGAGCACCGTCACAAACCGCAAAGTGTAGTGTTTGACGAGAGAATTTTGCACCCACGAAGTAAAACGGTTCGATTCCCCTGTCGGGCTGCTTGGCCCAGTGGTGTGCAGAGTGCATTATACACCAATGTACCACGTATCTTTCTATAGTCTTTCCTTCGTCTTCCATTCACCCCCTTTTATGTCGATAACTCACATCAGCTGGCAATAAACCAAGCAACTTCGTCTTTTTTCCTACTGCTCGAAACTGTGGGCCTTATTAAATCTAGAAACGAGATAGGATTGCATTTCGACGAATTTGATGTATGCCTTTGATATTGTTCTCGTGGAATGCATTTATGCATTTTCATGTCATATTTGAATCGCAAAATGTGTGCACAACATACAACGAAGCATTCTCGTCTCTTCGGGTGTGAACTACATGGGCGTCATGAGCATTTGCGCCGTTATGGTGAAATGGACACTTGACTTGAGCACAGAATTGATGGGGCGTCCGCGCTGTTTTTCTACACTCATCTTTGATGTTCATCGAGGCATATTTCCACATATCGTTTTATTTTACAATTTATTCATTAACGGTAATTCTATTCATTTATCTCATTCTCATTAATATTTTGTGAAATTTGAGATGTCGACTTTTTCGTCTTTCGGTTCGGCTGCCTTTTGTGTTAGAATAGCCTCTACAGCAGCGGCCATCTTCTTCTTTCCCTTGTCCCTCTCATCATCGGTGTTCTTCTTATTGCAGAGCTCCATTTTGATCATAGAGTCGATGTCATTTCTCAGTTTGACATCCTTAACGAGGCTGCAAAAAATTTATTTAACGAACGATAACTTATTTAACATTTCGGTTCCTCGCCATGCCCCTGACCGAATATGCCCCCCCCTCGAAAAGGGGGATATTACATACCCTTAGGTCTGCAAATGAAAATTTGCGATATCAATATAAGCATGAGATCAACATGTTTTCAGTAGAAAGGAGGGCGCCAATATTTGGGCCAATTGTAAGAATAAAAATTATCTATGAAAATGTCGGATGAAATACAAGAGCGCCATGGACTCTTGCGCCGAAATGGTGAAGAAGTGCAATGAAGCATTCTCACGGCACAAGTGATTACTTCACTCGCAAACGTTCACCCGAAAGTGACACGGGCTCCTATGATGCATTTGCACTCTTCACTGCCAAAGCGCTAGAGTTCGTCCACATGCATGCATCTAGGAGCTCTTTATCGATAAATTTGTCATCTTATGTCTCCGGAGAGTCGTTGTATCGCTTTTAAGCAACAGCTCTGCGGAAATGAATGACGACGAATTTCCGAATTGGAAACTGTACCTACCACGTGTTGATGAATGTGCACATTAGAAGAGTGAAGCCGCTCTCCCTCTTCGATAGAACAGGCGCGTCGTTCTCTCTGAAATTCAATTCTTCCAAAAACAGTAAATTTATTTTCAGTTTGGAAATTGAAGATGCATTTTATTTTATTTTCTAGCATTAATGTAAAAACATATTGCAGAACATATTATGATTTCGATTTTACATGAATTTGACCCACCTGATTTTCTTTCTGATTTCATCCATGTTCGCGGAATCCCGATCCTTCTCCTGGTAGTAGAAGTAGTGACCGGTGGCTACTTCGTGCTGAAAGAAAACATATGACGTTCTAATCTGAAATGGTGAGTATCAGTGTTGGCAGAGTGATTCGTAAAGTGCATTCCACCTCTCCGTGCTCTCTGTCGTGCGGCCGTCTCTATGCGCCAGAGACGAGCACAGAGAGAAGGAATGAACTTTGGGATTCACTCTGTCATGACTAGTGAGTATTCGCAATATATCACCGATCCTACACCGTCTAACTTCATTTGTAGCGACCTATTTTGCGCTGTAAATGCGATTGGCCAATCAAACAAGTAGATGCAAAATGGATGTCGTTTTGCTAACCGGATAGTTGTGCCCTCCCTAGTGGCCATTGACTGTCACTTACCAACGTGACTCCCATTGACCAGACATCCGATCGTGCTTGGTAAGATCTTCCGGCTAGACGCTCCGGCTGAAAGCCTCAGTAAATTCTCATATTTGCCACATTCTCACATTTTCTATAATCTCCAAACACCAAAACCGCCCTTTGATCTGTAGCGCAAAGTCACTTACTGCTCCATACTGCTCGGTAACGCAGTAATTGGAGGACACCACCGATTTGTCGCCTTGGTCGGGTAATATGAACTTGGCGATTCCGAGATCCGCTATCTTCACTTGCCCAGCGGCGTTGATTAGCACGTTCGCTGGCTTGATGTCTGTAATCCTGGCAAGTTAAATCTAAGGATATTTTCTTAATTATTAAAGTGGGTTTTATAATTGTTACGGTAGAAATTGCTTACCACTGTGGACATACTTAATTTGCTTCAGATAGGCCAGGCCTCGGGTCATCTAAAAACATTTGTATGGTCCAATTCATAGCGCATTTTCAAGGAATTATTTTCACTTTCTAGAGACAATAAATCTCGAAGTGGATTCCTGTTCTCTAACTCATCGTCGGGCGGTTGCCTGCAATGAGTGAGAAACAACCGCTCGACAATGAATTAAAGGAATGCACTTTGAGAGCCGATTCACGGACTCTACCAGTGGGTATTTCAAATCACGACGTTGGATACTTCGATAAAACTCACACAAACTGCAATGTACGCCAGAAGATCTTCATCCTTGATGTAGTGGTCCTCTCCCCTCTTCACATTGCGAGGTACGTGTTGGAGGAATCTCTTCAGATCCATGCACATGATCTCCATGAAGACATAATAGTGTTTCTAAAGTTTCATAAGATTTATTTGGATAACTTTTTGAAATTAAACCCGTCGTGCGAACTAGGGGTTGCCAAACCGGTAATAAAGTGCATTTCTCCTTCGTCTGATCCGGAGTGATAGACAGCCAACCCGAAAGGATTAGAGTCATGCGTAATGCACTTTACTACTGATTTAGAAATCCTAGTGCGAAGCAATGTTCATGTAACTGACCTCAATGCTCGCAGCTCCTAAGAACTTCACGATCTCTTCACAGTCGCGTGCTTGGTTCATAATTCGAATCTCCTGTTCATAATCCAGCTTAGCCACCGGTTTGGTTGCGTCGATGACCTGAAATTACATGAATATGTTGGTATTGATGAATGTTAGTGAAGACAGAAAGAATGAATGTGCATTCCTTATCTCTGCGCCCTCATTTTTCAGATTCTCTCTAGTGTTTCGGCATGTTTTGACATGATAGGGAAAACATACAGATGTAATGTACCATTCTTTCTGCCCTCACTAATGAATGGGCTTATCCGTTCTGAAAAAGTTTGTTTTAAAATACTTACGAATTGTTTTTATACTGACTCGTTGAGCCAGCTCATTTCCCAGATATTGAAGCCTGTTATCGCTTTTTGAATACAACGGATCAAAAATCGATGGAGATGCGATTAAAATGCATCACCGATTCATACTATGGTATCGAAACCGGTAAAAAGGCGTGCATATTTTTAAAATTCAACTTGGTAACGGTCGATAGACATTCGCTCCGCTGAGAATAGACTAATGGGAAATGCACTCTTTTCCGATCAGAAACGTTGTGGTTCACAGCACCATTGCGGCTCAAATAGTCAATTATCTGACTAATCACCTTCATGGCTACATCCGATTCATTATGAAGCGCTGGTTTGTCGGGAAACAGCTGTTTAATCTCCACTTGATAGACGGGGTTTATCGATTTCCCCAGCAATTTGTCGGTGCTCCGCGGTACGTTGCTGGGTTTAAACGGCACATCTTTTCCTCCGATGAAAATCATATTGTACCTTAATTATTTCATAGATTTTTTTAAATAACATAATTTTAAATAACAATTTTTATGCAAAATTTGTATCAAACAATTTCATGGATATAGAACTTACAGATTTTCGACAGCGGGTGGCATTTTGCGTTCTGATGACGATGATTATAATGGAAATGCTGCAAACAATTGTTTTCTAACGTGATCAAAACATATAATGAGAGACTAGTAAATAGTCGAGACAAAGCACAGTAAACAAGGCGGAAAGGTATCTTTTGGTGCTTTTATACACGAAGGACAAACATAAACTTCCTCTCCTCCCCTCTCCTCTCTCCTCTACTGTGTTGTCTCTTGCAGTGCCTCGTGCGGGAATCTTTATCATAACGCCCTACACGTTTACACCCAGTTCACTTAATTGGGATCGCATTATGGGACGTTATTGACAGCCGCCCGTTTCTTGATGACAAATTTCATTCCTAGAAGTCGTCTCTCACTTCACGGAGACGATTGCTAGCGTTAAGAATGAAGTTAGACGGCTTGAAAAGGGCGACTGTAAATAACATACCATAATGCGATCCCTTTCCCGTAATGTACTGCGCGAGCATTAACATCACAGATGTTCAGAGATGTTGTGTTAATTGCCTATCGATCTTCTTGTAGGTGTGAACCAACAACTACTCTTGCACCTTGTTTGTTCTCAAACAGACAACAAATGGCATTTTTGACAAAATGACCCAAACGAAAGTATTTCTGTCTGTGTCATTTGGAAATTGAAGGTGGAAAATCCTAAGTTTAAAATTCCCGAAAATGTCGTGTAAAATATGGATAAGCCTTGAAATTAAAGAATTCTTCCAAAACATCCAAATGAGCAGAATATAGATTACAGTGAATATTTCAGCATGACGTCGCAAATGTTCATGACTCTGCAATCGTTCGGCGGACAACAGATACGCCATAGAAATGCAAGTATCTGTTGGGGTTCCTAAACGGGTAAAAATACATTTCACCTTTATGATTTACGATAAAGGCTTTATCAATTCTCTTTCGAATCTTCAACTGCCCCCATTACGAGCGAATGCAAGCAAAATGAGATGAAACGAGTGAGAAATGCACTTTGCTACCGTTTAGAAACACAAGGGATTTTAGCATTAAAGCTTAAAAATCTGCTGTGTCTTCGCGTGTCTTTGATCTTATTGCTCACGTTGCTGATGATTTATCATTTCACTCGCAGGCGACTTTATGGTAACAGTTCTTCTCTTATCTTGTCAGTCGAAGCGGAAATGTGTTTGCATCACCAGATGCCTGAAATAATCTTATCACAGATTGCTACTCTCATTGAATTTGCAAAGTGATATCGTTGTCCAGGGAAACATTACGTTAACGGTACGTTATCTCAAAATGTATTCATGAGGTGTCCGCGATCGTGTCATCAAAACTACATCAGGCGTCTGCGTCTTTTTTATGCGGCCATTACAGTAACGCAGAGATTACCGGTAGGAATGAAAAAGAGTAACGTTTGTGACACTTGAAACAATTCTTTGGATTACTGTAGCTTTTCAGGTATCGTTTTCTGACCCCTACGAATGGTAATCCGGAGAGGACGCGAGGCTGAACGTCAGTACTTCTCAAGAAATCTTGGCACATTGCCAACCTTTCAGAGAGCGGCGATGTTGGAACATCATTACGAGTTCGTCAAACGAGGTGCTGAATTCTTCGTCGTCTCCGAAGTCAGCGTTGTCCTGTACACTGAACCGTTGATGTGAGACCGCAACGCATTTCTCACGCGTCGCGGCTTTCAGGGCAAGGACGGCACGACGAAGGATCGCTCAATCTCAGGCAAGAGCGGCGTGGACGATGGCTGTGGGGGACTAACGAAGGTATTACGGTAGTTGGATGGGGTCAGATGAGAGGTCAACCTTCAGACGCTGTCGAAAAACCAGCGAAGAGTTTCGATCTATCGGCTTCTCCATTGCCTCCTTCACCTGTAAAGATGGCCGCCGGCCCTCTCATATCCGGATCGAGGGTTTTCATGGCCGTAGCGAGTCCATTATGTCGCCCTGGACACCTGAAATGAGTAAAGTTTTGGGTCATTTTTTCACCCCAGGGAGGGTCGTTGTGGGCCGATTTTGGGGCCAAAAGGTGGGTCGGTGAGGTCAAATTTGCGGACCCTTTTGAACTATGATTGGACTAAAAGACGGATTTCAGGACGCTCATAAGAAGGAAACATCCCCATACACAGTTTTGTAGCGAACTAGAACGTCTCGAATAAATGACTGAAAATCTATTTTGTCGCCGCAAAAACACACACAGTACAATACAATATAATACAATTTTTATCCGGACCAAAGCATACAGAGCTCTTGGGATCAAGGGCAGTCATGAACTTTCTGTCGCATCTCTTCTCTGCTGTGAACCCTCCCAAGAAAAGTGTCTGCGTGTAATCCTTGGTCGAGACGTTCCATATGTGGCCTCCTCTTGCTTGGCTATTCCCTTCTAAACTATTCCATTCTCGTTCATCTAATATCCGCAGAGCGGTTATCTCGACGAGAGATAGACAACTGCTCCGAGTTTGTTAGACGAATGGAAAATGCACTTTAGTTTAGAAACCCTGTCTCACTATCCAGTTGGTCATTCGGACAATCGTAGTGGAAAAATGATGCTAACAAGAAATTTAGTCATCATTGAGAGCGGAGGTGATATCCTACAAATTGTTTTTCTCCCCAGTCACTCTCCCTATATAATTCCGGCTTCGGAGAATAATTCAACAAATTTATTGATTTAGAACTAGCGGGACTACGCTCACTGCGTGAGCTCCGTCCCGCTAGTGCTATGGAGTCCGTCCGGATAAGGGGTCTCATTCAAGCATAAAGACTTTGCGTTCGTTATTCCGAGCATAAATGCGTGGAACGCGTTTTGCGAAATAGAGACTTGTAAAAATAGAGACTTTACTGCCAAAAATAGGTCAATCTACATAGGATGTGCAACTATAGACCCAAACGCTGCGATAGTGCACTACGTTGTAAAAGAATACTAATTTTAACAAAATTTAGGCGCTCCATGCGTTAATTACTGAGATAGCACTGCGCTCCGCGTAGCAAACAGACAAACACACAGACAGACAGACGTTGTCACACTCTAGTAAAGCAAAAATCCCTAACCGCTGTCAGTTATAGTAGTCAGAAGGAAACTGCGAGATAAAATAATTTTTGTATCAGACACAACTATGCCAATAACCTCTAGAGTCAAACGTTTTTCATGGTTATTCTTGAACAGCATCCAATATCATGCGAAAGTCAACTTGTTTTCACAATATTTTACCTCAGGTATCATGTCTCCCAACAAAACTTCTCGTGTGCGAATTGCCTAGTCATCATAGGCATTTCTTCTTCTCCAATGTTTGCCATGTTCCGAGTCATAACGTTTTTCACATAGCATTATAACACTAATATCCCCCAACACTCGTTCGCTTAACTGTTTCCTGCGCAGTACACAAACGTGTAACGTTCATAAAAAATAATGTTTGCACAGTCATCAAAACCGCAAGTTCCATGCGAAGGAAAAGGCAGATTCAATGAAAAATTTTCCACCCATAGATTTTGTTCCGAACAGGACTGCCTTTCATCATTCACCGTCAATTCGTAATTCCTTGGCTATCGCTTCTTAAATTTTTATACACTCCATGAACTCCGGTCTCTCGTTTAGTTACAGTAAACAGCCATTGAGGAGAGTACAATAGCTGCTTATTAAGTTGTCAATTCGCCCTTCTAGAATTTTGTTTTATTAAGTTGATAAGGATCTATATTTTTAAAATTTGTTATGGAGAGACCAGGCAAAATTTGCATTTTTAAGATCCTAAAAAGTGCGCATTCCTAATCTTATTCCGCTTGTCTTTTCTCATTGCAGAGTAGTCGATGGTTCCATAGAGATTTGCAGAATGATATATGTACTTTTCTCAATGTTTTAGAAACGAAATCATGCTGCCAATCGCTTTTCAAAATCGGTCTCATCCTGACACTATGAAGGAATCCTGCTGCTGTGGACTAGTCCGAATTAAGGTGTGTGTGTTTTTTTCATAATTCGCGCATTTATTAAATTCATAAATCGATAAAAAAATTATCTTATTCTTAGACGTTATACATATTTCAGACAGTAGCAGTCGTGGTCGCAAGTGTCGATCTCCTTGTACTCTTTCTTGTCCAGCTGTGCCTGCTTAGAATGAACCTGAATAGAGACCCGGGCGTAGATCTCCTGGTGAGTATTATGTATCTACATTAGAGTTTCCATTTCGGTAATAAAGTCCATTTCTAATCCAGTAGGAACGGCTGTCTCTACCAGCGATAAACAATCGCTCCGAGTGGCTTAGACGAATGAGAAATGCACTTGACTACCGATTATGACCTGGGCGAGAGATTCGCACAGACGAAAACCATTGTATTGCCTCGTCAAGAAACGCTTTTTAGACTCCATGCCTTCTGTAAAGTATATTCGAGAAGTCCTAGTCTAAGACTAGAGACATTGAATCTACTCATTAAGTATTATTTTTTCTCTAATCCATCAATAGTAGTAGTTTCTCGCAGGCGGTGTTAAATAAGTCCATTCAATGTCTCTAATTAGGACATAGCATTTGACAGAGTAGCGGGGCCATGGTAATTCAGTGTAGCTTGATTCCTAGCAATATAAACGTCGGCGGCACTCCGCGCACCGTCACTAGCGGAATTGGAAATGCTCGTAGCGTAAAAAATGATCGCAAACTGAACCCGGGAATTTATTTATTTATATTCGAATTCACCTGACTTCCAAGCGTGTTGCAAGAAACTAAAAATTCCAGCGAATTCGAAGGTGAAGCATTTGGCAACCTGCCAAATCGCTAAACAACGTAAGTCGGAAATTTCGAGGCTGGGATCAATTTATTACCATAATAGTGTATTCGGCATTCGTCTAATCTCCGCGGAGCTGTTGTCTATCACCCACAGTACGATAAAAAAAACAAATGAAAAAATCGCTATGAGAGACGCATCAATTTAAACATAACTCGAGAGCTATACATAGAAAGTGAGTCGAAGTTCAAAAAGTAGAGTAATCGCGAAAAAAATCAATCTAAATGTTTGAGTAAATACAGTACTCCTTGATTATTGATTCCCAATCGGCTCGAATGGGTTCGGATCGAAATAGTAATTGAATGAGAACTCGTACTTGATATTGGCCAATTCGATGCTCAAGGACAGGTATTCTAGAAAAAAAATACATATATTGAAAACACTGTTTATTACTATTAATAGCGCAAAAGGAGCTCGGCCGTAACGGCGTTTGTAAATTTTCAAGGCGTTTAAAAAGTAGTACAAAGACATTTTTATGCTAACTACTCGAGCACCTCTTTAAGCAAAATTCATAAGGAAATTATGCTAATCGATTTGATTTGTTAAGGTTATGATAATTTTGCATTTCATATAACTACTCAATACGGTTGGCAGTTTGACTATCTACGTTATGAGTTATATTTCAGCGCAAGTATATATTTGAAGCTATTCTTTCTGGGAAACATAAACTGCCAATACTCACCATCCGCATCATACACATCCAAATCAGTCTCCATCTCCATTGGACCTATAGCAATAATAATCTGTTCCATCGCATATACCATCCTCCCCCACGCGAACCAATCCCGTGCAGAATGATCATCGCAAACGCATTCGATCTGAAGGGTTACGGTAGTCAGATCTTGAATTACGGTAAAGAACTAGAGAGAATATAGCGCTACGATAGAAAGATCTATTATTACCAAGATGGAGATTTTGATCGGAGCATTGAGTAGATAATTCATTGCGAATTCGAGATCTTCCACTGGCATGCGAGAAATGGCCTGAACAAGCAAAAGATAAATCTTCGGAATCAAAAAATATATTTCTGAAATACATTTTTGTTGTAGTGCTTTGATCTTTGCCTTATAGCTTGTTCTTTATAATTTAACTCGCCTGGATGTTCATAATATCCACAAAGACGTTGAGCGAAATTCGCTTCACCGACGTCTTATTCGGATCGAGTTTGCATCGGCGGAGAAAGCCAGCCATGTAGCCTTCGGGTTTGTTTAGAGTGCACTCTGGAATATCACAGCTCAAACTACAAGATCAGTGATCAAACTATAGATCGAGACCAAAGATGAGACAAGGTATGCTCACTTCGCCCAAGCCGTAAACAAAGGGTTTCCTTTGCGAACTCCTCGATGTTCATGTCGCATTTAAGGTGAGTAACTTGGCTACAGAATTTCATCACACGCAAGATGCTTGTTTCCCTGAATTTTTTATCAAAATAAAATAAAAACTCCACCATTGATATTTGCATCATTGCCTTAAATTTAGCGTTTTGAATCAACTTTTGATCGGTCTGTTGCAATCGCACGAGAGAATTTTTAATGTTTTCCTTATTCCAAAATATCGTTAAACAAAATTAGGGGCATTTATATTTTGCATATGTATTATCGAACAGATGTAACTGACTTGAATGGCCTCCTTCTCTTTCTTCGAGTGGAGTCGATGAGCCAGCATTCACTGGGGATGTTGCTGATCTATAGTTCCATTATTTTAAATCACATTTAATTAATTTACAAAAAAATTATGTTAATTAGGCTTATATGTTTTTGGCATTTTCACCTGAACGGTATCGTAGCGGGAGAAGGAACAGGCGAGAGTGTACCGAAAGCGGCTCGAGGTCTGCTAAAAATAATATGTTGAAGTCTCGCTGTAAATAGAGTGAAAGAAAAGAGCGCTGTGGACATTTGTGCCATTATTGTGAACTGGAAACTTTAACCACTGAAGATGGCGAATCAATAAATATCACCGTTAAGGTGCAAAGTACACGCATTTTCATTCACTCTGCAAATTTCCATAAATGTTGTTCAATTTGGAATTATGAGGCCGGTTTGAATGATCAGTAGGTTATCACAAATGGGAACTACTAGTACTCGACTAGTTCACTTCAAATGATCGGATCAGCTATAGAGAATAAATGCGGCAAATAATTTCCATAATACTCGATTTATTGTGACTGCGCGCTGGGGAATGCATGACCAAGCTGATTGTCAAACCTGAAGGGCGATTGAATCCTCGAAAGACAAGAAAGAGTCCAAATGTTCGAGGATTTCACCTGGGAGACATTCAATGTATGAAGAATACGTCATCTGAAATCAATTAGTATATTCAATTAAGCCCTTCCGTGGTCACACTAATAAATGAAGAAAGAGGTTAGAGAAATTGTGTTTGTCCAATCACGGTGGTCCGAAGGAAATCCTCCTAAAATAGTTTGCAGGGCCGTCATTAGTGGTTCCTCACTAATGACGGCTTTCTTCAAAGGGACCTCCCGGATTGCACTTTGTGGCTGTGCTCGAGGAATAAATACATGGCGAAAGCGTGATTGGTACGTCGAGTGGTAGATGACCGGCTTCATATTATGAGACACTATCTCACTGGAGTGAGTTACTCAGGCTTGGCACAGAAAAAAGTTAGCCATATGTGAAAATTATGTCCCTTACTAAGTCGGGCACGCTGATTTCAAAAATCGATATCGCAACGTCAGAAAATGAGGTTGAGAGGTAGGAAAAATCGGCAAAGTGCGTACTCGAAAAATCTAACTTTCTTTCCTAGGAGTCCAATAAAAGTATAGTGATTCTTAATCGTCTCGACGAGATTAGCAACTTTCGTGTTGGGACCGACTCATGAAAAAACTTGTTATACGTTGAACTGTGATTTGTACGATAGACTGTTATTATGCGATATCATCGCAAGTTTTATCGCGACACTAGAGAGAGCGAGTCAGTCAGTCAATTCTTCGGCTGCCTCCACTATCGTCTCTCCTCTTCTTCCTCCCTTCTACTGAGCAGGCGGTGCTCCTGCAACGAACATACCGTAATATAAGAGGCCGTTATTGACTGATCCACTCGCAATATCGATTGATTTGCTACAGTATACCTGCGGGAGCATCCGTTCCGAGATACGTCGACTTGACGGCCGGATCGTCGACACTCAGATACGCGGACTTGACGGCGCTGCCGGCGGGTGGCGCGGGTTCACTGTTCTTCTGCAAACCGCGACGCGTGAGGGAGGCGTTGCGGTCTGTTCTTTATAGGACCGTAGGAAATTTACAGAAATTTTCCAAGTTAGCTCTCAGCGGAAAACCAATCGATTGGTCTGTGTGTTATGTTTGCCTATGATCGTCAACCCGTCTTCCCTATCTGTTATATTAACCTTCGTATCCTCTGCAGGCCTCTGCTCATCCTTCTTCTCTTCCTCTTTCGGTGCTTCGCTCGCCTTGGCTCCCTCCGGAGTGGGAACTAAACAATCGACCGATTAATCAATCAATACAAATTTGGGAACTGTATTTATCTTTTGTTGTCTCAACACCATGAAGAATTAGCATGAGAATTTGCAAGTATCAATATGCCACCAGATCATATTGATAGTTAGTTGATATCATGGCGTCCCCTGTTATACCTTCTCCTCCAGAAGACTTCGCTTCCTCAGGCTTCTGCTCATCCTTCTTCTTCTCTTCCTCTTTCGGTACTTCGCTCGCCTTGGCTCCCTCCGGCGTGGGAACTGCAATCAATCAATCAATCGATAAAAATTAGAAGTTGTCTCAACAAGAATTAAGATTGGAATTTGCATGTGTCCATTTCCAATTAGCCCCATTGATAGTTAGTTCATATCACAGTGTCCCCTGTTATACCTTCTCCTCCAGAAGGTTTCGCTTCCTCAGGCTTCTTCTCGGCTCCAGGAGGATCTAAATAGGCATGATACCCATTGCGACTCCTTTCCTGCGCAAGTATCCTTGGCGCGTTTCCAGTGTAATCACCTGTCTTGTTCACGACTCCCGACGACATGGAGACCATCGTAGTCGATCCCGTTCCAGGGGACGCGGCGGCTGCAGGAGGCTTCGCACCTTCAGCGGGTTGCGCGGGAGCTGAATCATCAACCGCGACGCGTAAGCTCATGCGTTGCGGTCATCATGCCTGGAGGAGCTGCACCAGCTTGTGGAGGAACGTCAAGGTACGTGGACCGTCCCTGTCCACCGCCCACTTCCATGTACGTCGATTGAAGGGGACCACGAGGAGCGCCTGCAACCGCGACGCATGAAATGACGCGTTGCGGTGGACGAACCGGCTTCAGAAGGCTTCTGTACATCATTGGCTGGCTTCGAGTCTTCGTCCTTCTTCTCTGCTCCGGGTGGGTCTGAATGGAAAGATTGCACAGTGAAAAAAATCTGTGGGACTGCAACACTTTGTCTGCGCAAGCAACCTTGACGCGTTTCTTCTGCAGTACCTGTCTTGTTCACGACTCCCGACGACATGGAGACCGCCAGCGTCGAACCGGTGCCGGGTGATGCCGCTGGAGCTGGCGCATTTGTGGATCCTTAACCGCAACAAGTTGTCTCATGCGAGGCAGTCAATATACCTGTTGCAGCAGCTGCCGTGGGCTTTGTGCCATCAGATGCCTGGCCTAGTGCTGCAAAATTATCGAATGGTTCATCAACCGCAACGCCTTTGGTGACGCGTCGCGGTAACGATGTACCTGCATTCGCTTGTCCGGGCACGTCAAGGTACGTGGAACGTCCCTGTCCGCCGCCCACTTCCATGTACGCCGATTTAGGGGGACCGCCGGGCGGTGCTGCAAAACCGCGACGCGTGTGAGTTGACGCGCTGCGGTCGATGGCACTTTGCGATTTGGCTTCTGGCGGCTTCGGCGCATCGTTTGCAGATTTCGGCTCGTCTCCGGACTTGGGCGCGTCTTCGGTGGAGACCATTGTAGTCGATCCCGTGGAGGCCGGAGCCTGAATAAGGGTCTTGGAAGGAAAGTA
>JACMIF010001469.1:0-23539 GCA_014805445.1 Diplogasteroides magnus | reverse complement strand
ACGAACATTTCACTAGTTGGTGGAAAATTGATACATCCACTAGGAAAAAAGTTATGCCAGAATTTCAGCTGTTTCGAAACACGCAAAAAAAGAACGGGCAAAGGGTATTTCGAAACAGCAAAAGAACGCTCCATAAGAGACGATCGCTTGAAGAGATTGGGGAAGTTAGAATTGAGTGGACCGCTCACGCCAATGTCCCCCGTTCAAGTGAACGGGAGACATGCATTCAAATTCATTCCTGGCGTTCACACAGCCGGTCAGAATGGTAGTGAGACGAAAAATTCATTAGTGCATTCTAGTGATGACAAAAGAAATCATTCTGCCTTTCTGCTCTCTCATTCGCTCGGTCTTCTCCATTTCATAGACACGACCACAACCGGTGAGAAGGGAAGTGAGCGTGCAGAAATGGTCTCAATTCCTCTAGTCACCGTTCTATGAAATATGCAAGCTCTCGTTAATTAGTCCAAGCTCGTTATTTGAAATCGAAAATATAACAAAAATAAATATTATAGGTTAGATATACAGTCTTTGAATCATTGATACTGTTCATTAGTCATAAAAGTAGAGAATTTCACTTTTAGAATATTGAAATACGTCATGACACGCGTTCACTACTTCGCGTTCATTTCATGCAAAAGAGTCGGTCGCGTTCATTCGCGCTCATTTCCCCGCGTTCCATCTGCCTACTCTAGTAGATATCAATTAATTAGTAAGAACTAGATTTTCTCATCCAATTTATAGATATTATTTTTATTATTATAAAAATTGTCCAAATTCATTTGCATTATTATTTCATGAGTCTTTCCTCGTATTATTCCTCGTAAAATTCCGTCTAAAATTCAATTTCATGAATATTCAACGAATTCGCGTAAACAATCATGGAAAGAAACATTGTTTTTCATGCAGTTCCTCTTGTATAATAGACGGTAATCCCGACAGGAAGTAAACAACAGTGATGAGCTATGCTCAGCTGTGCCATTGTGGCCAAATTAATATTAGATTGAGTCTCAAGTTTTGGCGCGCTTTCGTTTCAGCCTCTATATTTTGGTAGAATTGCCAATTGGAAGTTGTGCCGAACCACTATAGGCCCGCTTATTGCGCCTTTCTTTAGCCATCGCCGCTGGGCTGCTCAATGCCTACAAGCTGGAAATGACCTGATGCGCATTCGTTGTCATCCAACTCATAATTTGTTTTCTCTTCGTTTATGCAAGTCTCTCAAGCTGTCATTGCGCTCATGGTATTGATTCATCCGGCGGGAAGCGCATATGTAGATCCTCGTATTTGCATTTGTTATGAAAGCTTTAAAAAATGAAATGTAAAAATCTTTTGCTTTTCTAATGTTTAAACCGAAAGTCATAACTTTCGTGAAAATAACTAATCTCGCATACTATCTGCCAATCCTTTTTAGGGTTTCGAAAACTGTGATAAAGTGCATTTCTCATTCGTTTAATCCGCTCACAGCGGTTGTCTATCGAACGTAGATACAACCGCTCCGAGTGGACTAGACGAATGCGAAATGCACTTTACTACCGTTTTAGAAATCCTATAGACTACCCATATGTCTTCTTGACCGTCTCACCTTGAAGGGAATGTTCAGCATGCGTTCCTCCAGTGCGAAGTGCAAAATAGCCTGAAATAGGCAAACAATAGCACCAAGTCTCTTTCAAACGCGTTCCCATTTCTCTAGAAGAACCAGAAAGGGGGCTTTGCAAACAAACAGTTCGGATTATGAACAATGAACAGTTTGGTCTGTGTTCATTCACTTTGATATGTAATAGGGTAGGCGGAAGTATTCGCAATATGCTCTGTCGTTGGACCATGGACTGAGTAAGTGCATTCGCTATCTCTAACTCTTCGCCGTGTGGCCGTCTCTCCTAGGAGAAGGACGGCAGAAGGAGCATAATTAGAGAAAGGGATTGCACTTCCCCAATCGTCCAACCAGAATATGCTCACAATGCTTTAAAAGTGTATGTGCACGTGAAATGACGCGGCATTCACAGCATGGTTGTCGTGGTCGCGAAATGTATCGCTTAGCCTACAATAATTCAGGTGCGACACCGGAACGATTCATTCTGCTTGTCTCGCCCCTTTCTGACCTGTTGTACCACATTCTCTGAGCACGAGAAACAGGGTGAATCGTCCGGGATGCGCATGTGAATCGTTCTGCCCCACCTTACTCAGTAGATGTTCTCATAATATTGGTCAGGTGCACTTTTTGGAAACCCTTGTAAATAACAGACATTCGTCTGGAACGCTGACACAAAAATTTTTGACGAAAACACCTTGGCCCGTAATTCGAGACGCGCGTTGGAACAGTAAACAAAGTGTCCTATTTGATACGCGGGACACTAAGAATGAGGAATGTTCTCAGTCTCTCTGTCGAGTGACTGTCTCTCATCTTTTCAATAGGGAACGCATTTTTGGAAATTCAAACCTCCCTGGTACCGTCGGAGCAGTTGTCACTCACTTCGTTAGACAACCGCACGGTTGGGGATTAGTGAGGTTCGAATTTCCGAAATGCGTTCCCTACTTTTGAAATGACAGCTCAGGACAACCCTGAATTCTATGACGCCGTGTTGTTATGACATTTTACAGCGTGGCCAGTGACCGAATACCTGCCACGTGAAAACAAGCAATTTTCTAAAGCGTTTACTAGAACCTTTGAAAACAAAATCAAATGAATCCGTGTAGAAATCCAAGACCGCGAATGGATTCAGATATTGACAGTCGTTCATTTTTAGAAGCCTAACTTAATTCCTAGCGGATATCTCTCCCTTGGCAGAGACAACCGCTAGGAATGAAGTTATATGGCTAGAAATGAAAGGCTGTCAATATCTGAGTCAATTCACGGTCTCTAGTAGAAATGCATTTCTTTTCAAAGGCGAAGATATTGAAATCAAACCTCGGACGGAAGCGTGACTCCTTTAAGAGCGCACCGCTTGAGACAACACGCTTCCTTGGTGTGCAGAATAGTGGCTAGTTTGTCGTTTACCTAAACGATTCGGATGAAACATAAATGACGCGAGTTTCAGATTTCACCTTGCTTAATGCTACCTCGGTATCGTGGTCACAAAAGTCCATGATATGTATCCACAGCTCACAGGGCAGTTTCTTGACGGAAAGACAGTTGGAGGGCATTATGGCCTGTAAACGGCACTTTATAGCAAGTTCGCAATGAGCTGTCGCGCCAAGGATATAAATGAAAAATATATAGAAACCAGTTCCAACATTCATGTAGACTGCTAACGATGTAGTTTCCCCCAATAACTAGACACAAGGCATTGAAGATCAGTTCTAGAGTTCTTCGCGAAAATTCTCAAAGAAATACGACTACTGAACAAAAGTGTATCTTCAAATGTATGGCTGCGCTGAATCATATGCGAAAAAGTAATCAAATTGGAAGCCATAATGTTTTCAGAGAAACAGCGCGTGACTGTGTGAAGGAAACGCAACATACAACAGGAACACCCACAAGGGAAAAGCCGGCTGTGGGGGATGGGAGCGGAAAGAAAAGACCATGAATGCATGATTACAGTGGGGAAGCGTAGAGTTGGCAGAATGGCTGATATATTGTTTACGTTTCATAGAGGATAAATCTTCAAATATATAGCAGTATCGAAACATAACCCATAATCTAGTCAATCTGCCAACCATAGTACTAATCCAAGCAACCCCCCCCCCCCCAGTTTGCCTGTTTCCACGAAAGATCTGTCAATGTGAATGAGCTGTGGAAAAAATCGTCCGCGTGTCGTTAGTTAGGAGTCAGTTTACTTTTCCACCATCACACTAAATGGCCAAAACAACAGAAAATTCTCTGAGGTTGACAAGACCGACTAAGTGCCCACGGGGAAACATAGCGCGTTTCCTGAGTCGTTATTCATTGTGATTTATGTATAGTCACCAGTCAAAGCGCTGTAGCTTCATCTTGCTGAACGGTTTCTTTTCGCAAAAGCCTCGGATAGACCCGGCCAAGCACTCGATAAGTTTTTGTTTTTCGAAACGCCAAAAATACCGCTCAAAAATGCGGTGATTAGGATCAAAATGTTGACGAAAGGCGGAGAGTGAACGGGATGGTCGAATCGGGTTATTGAATGGTGAGATGGGAGGGGAAGAGAGGGAAGAGAGGAGAGAGGAGAGGGGTGGAGAGTGGGGGTCAGCTGGACGCACATATGTTTTAGAAGTATTGGGGATGAAAACTGAATTGATATACCGAATACGTAGCCTCTCTCAATTCCGCCCTGATTTATTTTTATTTTTATTAGGCTTCATGCTCAATATATGACTTTCAATTCAGTTTACACGAACAATTCCGTTCTCAAGTCTTCCTAAATCCTAACAACTTTTAAGAGGAATCAGAAGAAAAATCGAATATCATCGCTCATAGATTTCAAGGAGATTCGATTGAAGGGGGAATACGAGAGAAGAGAGGGGAGGAAAGTGGGCGATGGTATAGTCTGCTGGAGAAGGGACAGACATGATTTAGGAATATTTATCTACAACATAGATTTTTTTTATAATATCTGCATATTTGGAGAGAAAACGGACGAAGGATAGATTTTAATATTTGAATTATTCAGACTGAAAAAATAAAGAATAAAGATAGGAGGGTGGGCGACCGATCGAGTGGACAAAATGAGCAAAGTTACAACGGACACCCACGTAGCACGGACATCTTGCACCAGATAGAGGCGAAATGAACACTGATACACGCAAAGTTCCTTCTTTCGTATTGAAGGCAACCTAATAGGTAATTGCGCCATAATCATGATAATTTCATTTTCACTATACAACCGTAAAAGCCCATGGCGCAGCCGTCTTTTGCATACGTGAGAGAGATCGAATGGCCAAAATGGAAGAGAGAGAGGCACTGAGAGCGTACATTTGATCGTGCTCTGTGGCCATACACCGCTTCCATTTGGCCTTCCATACTAGGGACGTCATTCATCTCTAGAGAGCAGTCGTCTCTCTTTGTTAGATACAACCCAGGAAAGGGGTAGAGAAGAGAAGTGCATACGATAGGTAAATGGCATTAACGTTCCGGTTGCTCTTTCGACGCTGAACGTGCAAAGTCTTCATAGGAAGAAAGAGCACGAACCATTTGATCACAAAGAAACGAAATCTCGCTTGCCAATTAACATAATGATCTTCCTAATCTCCCCCTTACATTTAGCGCAGTTTGGGGTTTCAAATTGGTGAAAAGTGCATTTCTCATCCCTCGGAGCAGTTGGTGAAAAAGTGCACCTTTCATCCGTCTAATCTCCGCGCACCTGTTGTCTATGGAAAGTTGAAACAGCAGCTCCGCGGCTATTAGACTAATGAGAAACGAATTTTATTACGATTTAGAAACCGTAAACTGTTGTTGTCCTTGAGAGACTACTGAGGGGTGGAAAGGCAGAAAAGCGAGGGCGAAACGGGAATCGCTTAGAGTTAATCTATCGTAGTTAAGAATTATAATCTTCCTTATATAATAATTTCCGAGTAGACGCTTATGAAGAAACGATAGCTAATGAGAGAGTAAGAGAGGTAAAGTGGACAGGAATAGTCCAGTCAGCATAGAACAGAGAGCAACTATGTCATGGTTATGCGTTGTTCACCATAGTTCGATGAGCACCGTGTACTATGTGGCATACAAGCGACCAAGGAACGATGATATGTAGACATTAGTGAAGGCAGAAAGAATAGCAAAGGGCATTCCTTCTGTATGGTCTCTCCAACGCGCGGTAGTGGCAAATCACGAAAGACGACAGGGCTGAATGAGGGTGCAGAGAGAAGGAATGAACTTCGGGGTTCCTTATGCCTTCACTATTAGGCTAATATGCATATACAAGCCAGCGAGCTTTCACGTGGAACATCCAGTCAATCGATTTACACAACTAATTCCATCGACCAGTTCGCTTGAACGCGCGAATGCCGGTTTTGTCACTCGAATGCGGGGCTCGATAGAGAAAGATCAGCGACTCTAGATTTCTCAAATGCATACTACGCACTGTACAAATCTCTTATTATGAGTTGTCATCGCTTAGAATATAATTAACACATCCGGAGAGGAACGACAGAAGCACAGAATTCCAGGTACCAGCCAGCAGCAAAATGGCAGGAACTTTTTCTCCTGAGCAACGGGAAGCAATGAGGAATAGTAGTGAGCTGCCCTATCCTCATCCTTGCTAAAGGGCAATTTGGGCTACGCACATTAATTTGGTTGTCCGAACCAGGCAGAGGAAGCTTGCACTCTACACTTTGCTCTCGAGGATAAGGACCTATACTTATTTATAGATGCACTTTAGCAGAACTTGGAGACATCAAAGAAAGTGATCATATACTGACCGTGCTAGCTATTCTGACCTTGCTTAGTTCCATTGTTTGTGCTAACGAGATTTGTGCTCGCACATGGAATATGTGCATATTATTATTATATTAGGTTGCCCTTGAGAGCAAGGGATCATATAATGGAACAGAGAACGGAAAGTTGTGCCTACATGACTGGTCATCACAGTTCGTTGAGCACCGCATACAAGCGACCAAGGAACGGCTCATGGCATGTACCAATATTCAGAAGCCAAAGACAGCGTATGATGAAATTTACAATAATATCGCCCAGTTGGCAGTTGGGGATGCCTAGGATTGACTACTATCTACTTTATTTGCTTGATTCCCTGTGCATGGATGGACTGACGTCTATTGTGTTGTCGTTCACCAAACACCGGGGGAATAAGAATTTACCGGCAATCTTTCATCGTTCTCTCCACCAGACCATGAATGGTCGTGCCAAAAATAGGTTGTACGGGTGAATTGAGGGGTTCATGATTTGGGAATGCTAGACGGAATCCACTCACGAATAAAAACAAAATTAACATGAAAAGTGGCCGTTCAGGAGCGCGGAATGACTCGGATTGACTACTAGGTACTACTGGTTAGTAGTTGGTAAGTAACGTTCTCTGAGCAGCTCGGCTATTGTGCCCGTAGACCGAACACTGGGCGATATTTACAAGTAATCTCCCCCTTTCCCGTTTTCTATGTGGTCCATTCTGAATGGTCTTCAACCGGCAAGAGACCGCTATTCAGGCGACAATTTTGGAAGGAACTAACAGCAGCTACAGCGGCTGTCAAAACATTCCCGCGAGGATTCGTGGAACGAGCGTGTGAGCAGGAACGCTGACGTCTCTATTCAAGGAATGGACAGTGATTTACTACAGTACACGGAAAAACTCAACCTAAGCCATATTTTTCAGAAACAAAATGACAGCAAAAACATCATCATACTACCTCGTAATCTTTCTGATACCGAAAGCGAGAAGAATGGAAGCGATTCATAATACTGTATTTGCTATTCGCAGCTGGATGACCGCTGTAGAAGATGAACGGGCGAGAAAATGCGCCATTATATCAATCGTCTCAAGGGAAGAGGTTTCTTAAGCGCCAAATTGGTGAAATAGACAAATTCGCCAAAAATGCGCGGTTCAATTTTTCATTTCACCGTTATGGCGCTATCGTCATAATCGTGAAATGGAAATTTTAGCCTCGCATTTGTGGCTGCCACTCTGTTTTTGATCCGAATAAATGGGAGGATTTCCTCTTCTTTGCCGTCCCTATTCTGTGTCCAGTTAGTGAACGGTGAATGGAAAGAAGAAGGAACGAAGTAAATAGAGTGCCGTTTTGAAAGGCCAGTCATTTCAAATTCTGGTTATTTTTCCGGGGTACCATCAACTGTCATCACGTGAAGTTTTAGAAGTACGGTTCGCTGTTTGATCAGTTAATGGGTTACGTTTCAATGCTCCCAGATATATTTATTCTTGTGAAATAGGTATAAACCATAAAGTAGTCAAATTGCATTGTTCTTCGATATAATACCTATATCGCAATGGTTGCTCAGATGCGGATGGCGCACGTGTCTTGTGCATCAGTCACCACTATTATTTAATGCATGAATTGGCAGGGGAACGTCTGGGACACACTGCGCAAATAAACAACCATTCGTTGACAATACAGCCGGTGCTCTTTGACCGCAAAGAGAGAACGAACACATGTGTGTGTTTGCCACTCAAGGAAAAAAGGTATATGTAAAAGTCTACTCGAAGCAGGTACTCACAGAGAAACATAGTTACCTATTGCAATATGATCGTTTGAAACTGTTGCTGTACGATAAAAGGGATACAGGGGATTGAGCCTGCGCTCCCACTTTGCCACTTTTGCTTCTTCTCTCAATCCAAAAAAGTGGAGTTTGCAGATTTTGTATCAACAAAGTCAGTATTTATCGTTGAAGTTATCTTCTGTATCATTTGTACTCTTAAACAGATAACAATTTCCTAAGATCGGGAGATTGGAATAACTAAAAAAATTCAACGAAAATCAATTTGTTTTCTGTTTTTCTTCTTCTAAAAAGAATGCAGACAACAGCCCATGTATACGAACAGATTGATTGCGAGTACTTTTTAGATATTTATATGTTTAAATGCTTTCATTAATCTTCTGTGAACCATAACTCATAAAGAAATCATACCGCCAATACTTTTTCCAATCCCCAAAATTAGAGGCTCAGACAACTCAGAATAAATTTCTGGAAAGAGATGTCTAGGTATGGGATATTCCGGTGACATTTAAAAATCGGAAAAACTTAAAAACATGAACGAGAAGTATCAAAAAGTGCCAACCAACTAAACACAAGATACACCATAGAAAGAGTGAAAAAGGTGGTGGTGGATTAAGCTGATCTGGGACAATTTTGTGGCGTCATGT
This sequence comes from Diplogasteroides magnus, assembly GCA_014805445.1. Taxonomy (NCBI): domain Eukaryota; kingdom Metazoa; phylum Nematoda; class Chromadorea; order Rhabditida; family Diplogasteroididae; genus Diplogasteroides; species Diplogasteroides magnus. The sequence continues at coordinate 14,806 of JACMIF010001469.1, read as the reverse complement.
AGACTCTCAATTCACTAGAACACTACAATCTTAGCAATCCTTCAATCCTAAGATGCGGCATTCCAATATCTTCGCGGGAACTGTTTCTCTGCACCATAAATACGTAGAGGAAACTCACGTTCGGAAGAGACTTGGCCCTTTTCTGAGTCGAGACTTTTTCAATCACTTTGATGCGTGTTTCATTTATCTTTTAAGCGGCAGTTTTATCTTCAATATTTCCTGTGACCTTTTACCCCTTATCGTTAGGGGGATAAATTCCTGAATATCGGCCGTAAATTTTCTTCACTTCTAAGCAATTTTCCTCCCACCACTCAAGAGGGATGGTTGTTGAGCAAAAGTGCTCGAATTTCGCTACTGCAGCACTTTTCTGTGCTAGTCCTCTTGGGATAGCAACCAAACTCGATTTTCGCCTAACTTCGCTCAAAGTCTCACAAACCGCGGAAATTCGCATTCTAGTCACGGACTGTATGCGAAACTTCCAGGCAGCTTTATCAATTTTGAGCGGTTTTATTAAAATAATACCGATTCCAGTGACCACGACGGGACAGATTTGGAGTTCTAAAATGGTAATTAGGTAGTCGTCATTCTTCTCCGCAGCGCCGTTGTCTGCCCAGGGGTGAGACAACAGTGCTTCGGAGGAGATTGGATACAAATTAACTGATTAATTGTTGGAACCTCTAAGTTCCGTGTTCGACACCCATGTCTCTATTTTTGCCAAACAAGGCTCGCTGTTGGGAGTTCGGACATGTGATAATTGTGTTGTACTCAATTTTGGCCGCCATTTATTTACAGTCTTTGCCTAATTGGCGGAATTCTTTCGAACTCGTAAATCAGTTAGCATACGCCTGCACTTTGCGCCAGAATTGCTTCACTCCTGTCACCCTCTCATTGTGACTCCAACTTCTTGGCGGTCTCGGTCAGGCTGCATTGTTTTACCGTATTTCGATATTTGCATTTTTAGTGAACATATTTCTTATTTTGAGATCAAACGAACGCGGTTCTTAATTTATTTGGTTGTATACGGTCTTCTGAAAATGTTCTGCATAGATAGAAGGGGCTTTTCATAACTATTTTCTTGTAAACGCATACTCTCAACCAACGAAGAAGCCCCTGACCTCTGGTCTCAATTATGACTCGCGACATTGCTTCGGTGTCACATAGGATAAGACGTTTCTACTGACTTTTGTCCGTACTCTCATTCGGCCGGTCGTCTATGATGAGCGAGAGAGAATGACACCCCGGTGAGTACGAACGAAAAACAGCCCATACGATGTTCTTAGTCACAAAGCATATTTCTGGCTGTCCTACTCTGGCGCGAACCATGTTCTGCCACTGTAAGAAACGATGTAGGAAAAAGAGACACAGAGGGTCAGAGGCCTACCCGAGCCTCTCTCAACACACGTCCCTAGAACATTGAGTGTCTCTCCTAATCAAATCAGACCTCTTCACCCCTCAGTGTGACATCAGACTTCGGGCTTTGGAAAACATTTCAGTTGCATATACTCGTGACCATGCTCGCATATTTAGATACTTTTTTTCCTAATTTGTCATTGTATTTTAGGAAAATCAAATGTTAAAATTTCTACATATGACAACTTCTCATAGTTAGTTTAAGACACAGGGATTCTAAATCGGCCTATATTTGCTTTACTCATTCGTCTAGGCAATATCCGCGGTGTTTTTGCTTCTACTTTGTATGAAAAAGACGCGACTGAATATTTGAACAGGTACAGTGACAATTGAACCTTTTGGCTAAAAACATACATTAGGCCAGTAGCCTTTTTCTCTGCTGTGGCGCAAATGTCCACAATTTCATGATTGTGCAAATATTCAGTTGTTCACTCAATAGGTAACGCATTATGGAATTTCTAACCTCCCTAATCTCGTGTTTCTAACACTAAGATGGTAATTTTATGCGCGAAAGTGCATATCTCATTCGTCAATTATCCGAGGAACTGTTGTCTCCCTCGTATGATAGATAACCGCTCCGAGCGAATTACGCACATGATAAATGTATAAAATTACCATTTTAGAAACCCCAGTCGTCTCTCATTTCGATGCCCTCTATGACATCACACGTCTCTCTCTTTCTTTCATCTTCTCTGGCCGTAATTAAGCGCTCATCGTCTGTCATTTCTCCACTATTCCAGTGTAGCTTAAGGAATGATGTCGCGTTCGGGTTATGGTTGGCAGAATGACTATATTCTAGGCTGCCTATGTTTCACAGTTCCTATAGGTTATGCCCATAACAGCGCGATTATATAATTGGATCCATTTTTGGGCAGAGACAAAAAAGTCACGGAGCATATGTTGCGAAAAGACTAGTGCTGCGTTCAAAACGTTGTTGCTGGTTACCAAACCCGTTCAAAAGCGCACTTTTTCTCGTTGCGTGGAAACAAATGGAAATATTGCCCTAACTTTTTTCCTGTTAAAGATACCAATTTTCCGTTAATTAATAAAAGATTTGTCTAGTCGAGATGAACATTCTGCTTCCTTCAGATCTCAAAAAAGTTGAAAACTGAGGGAGTTATGCCACTTTTCCAAAAGCGCGCGAATTCAAATTTGAAACGTTTCCGATAAGGAAAAGTGGCATAACTCCCTGAGTTTTCAGCTTTTTTGGGATCTGAAGGGTGAAAAATGCTCTTCTCGACGAGACGAATCTTTTATTAATCGACGGAAAATTGCTATCTTTAACAGGAAAAAAGTCCCTGCGACATTTCCGTGGAAACGAAAACACGCGTTTGTGAACCGGAAATTTCGCGTTCGTAACGACGAAAACGACATTTTGAACGCAGCATAAATCATAATGTTTCTCAACTCTTCAATAAGGACCAAGATTCGCAACATTTTTCAAGCGAAAAGATGACCTCTCGGAGGAGCTTGCGCCTCGAGGATGCTGAGAATGATGGAGCATCTATCCATTAAACCATTATGGCGCAAATGCCCATAGTGCTCGCCTGTTTCACGCATCATATTAATAACTGCCTTCCTTCCATTGCAGAAGTGCCTATGCTCTTCCTTCTCTTCAGCCATTCTGAGCGTTCAGTGTCATTAAAATTCAGATGAGGAACTATTGCACCAAGAACAGCAGAGCACTTTTCAATCTACTTTGAACTTCCTTAACTGGCCTTTCATATACCAGGATTCGGAAGTAGCCTACATGTCATTGTGGATTATTTTGAAAACGTTGTGAACCTCTAGGCAATAAGTCAGGGCCTACCTAGGAAATGGGAAAAAACAACAATTAGAAAAGGTAAGAAAGACGAATGTCCATTTCTATTTTGAGTTTTGCTCTGGCCCCAAAGTACAACAAGCTTCAATTTTGTTCTCGAGGCAGCTTTCATCTTTATAGTGCAATTATGCCGTCGTTTCGTCACTTAAAGTTGCCTCCTGAGCCTCTGGTCATATGGTTAATGGTGCAAGCCCGGACTTCCTTCATTTATCATATAAATTTCAGCTGCCGTACTAGGAAATTGCTGCATAGTCTGTTCCACTAATTTCAAGGGCAAATAGACACATGAACTGTGATTCGTTTCTAATTTTTCAAGTATCAAATAAATAATTACTTCCATGCTTAGGGTTGTGCAAAGAGGGGCGGTTGTGTCCCAGTCGGACAGATGGCCATGCAATATCGTAGGCGTCACATCGTAGCGTTCAGATTCTATTTTTCCTATTTTTCCAGGGGTCGCGCGATCCGTGCTCGCTCAGGGGAGTGATGGGGCAATAGTTATTTTTTTGGGTTTTGACCGGCCCACTTGTTTGAAGGAACAAAAAATTAATAGATCTAGAACAAGAGACTCACAGATTTTTCGCCATCTCCAATTCCTGTTGACGATTCCACTGCACTGACCGCAATGTTGTTAACCATGCATTTCTTTACCTTTCACGATTGTTTTATCATTGCGTCATCGTCCACCTCTTCGTAGGCGGTCGTTTCTATGCCATAGAGACGACCACCTTAGAGAGAGGACTGTATGAAGATTGGGATGGTGTTGATTGTTATTGTCATTTGCTTATCGCTCCGCGCACACTCCTCGGTGCAGTTTACACGTAGTATTTTTTCTATGCAAGGGGACCTCCAGCAAACAGAAACACATTCTTCTTTTTCGTTTTGTTTTTTATAGCGTGAACATCTTCACAGGAGAGCATACAGGCAAGAGAACGGTGATATCACCATTATAGCGCAAATGTCCACTGTTTGTTCGCTACGATACCTTTCTGGTTTCTGGACCATTTTATGGCGTAAAGGAGCATGGCGTAGTTGCCTATTCCCCTCCCTTATATCTCTGCATCTGACCGGTCGCATCCTCAGCTTTTATCCCGTCAATTCACTACCTTAAAATTTGCTCAATAACGATGAAAAGGTACACGGTCTATCAATTCGTAACTGTTATTTCCACTATTGTGGCGCAAATACTCGCCTGTTTTCGCCTTTTCACAACCACTCATCGTATCTATCTTTTTCTCCTTTCAATGGCACTAGTCGCATCCTCAGCTTTCTTTCCCCATTCACACGCCCAATTTCATCGGGAATAGCCCCTAATAGAGTTAACACAGAAAACGGACGAAGCAGAGGGGCCGCAGCCAATGTTTCACAGCCTCTCATCCTCCGCCCCCTTACAATATTCAGTCTCGTGCAGATATGCCTCATTTGTCCTAGGATCGACCACCCCTTGATTTCCAGCAACATAGTCAGCACCCATGAAATCAAGGAGAAGCTGTAACTCCCAATAATTTTTAGCCTCTCGCCCTCCTCCCTCCCCATACAACATTCAGATTCATGTCATATTTTGTTAATTTACCACCTCAGAGCTGCCACCTCATGAATTTCAGCAACACCTTTATTATTATATAAATATATTCTAACAATAAGTGAACTGCTCATTACGTTTTTAAAGAAGGTCTCACTCATTTTTGAGTCCTACCTCGTGCTTTCTATGACATCATCCATTGATTCTGAACATGTTTGATCTGTGGGAGATGTCTATAAGGAATAAGCAACAGTTCAGTAGAGATGCATGAAACGTCCAACGAAAATCTCCCATGTTCCTGCTCCATCTTTCCTTTGGAAAACATTCTCATACCTATACTTGTTTTTCGTTCATATCCTAGTACTATGTCATTTCCGACCTGTTCGGTCTGACTTCCTGAAATAGTGCACAACAAATGACAAGCATATTTAAATGTCCGTTATTTTCGCTGTCCCCTATTTTTCAGCCACTCATTCTCCTTTCACAATATCCGAGCTGTCCCCACATCTCCTGCTTCATATTTTATTGTTAGTTTAAACTCTCGAGATGTTGTCCTTCAAAATGTGGGTATGCACTAAATTTCAGAACAACCATTATCGCCCACGTTTGTAGCTATTTTTCGCAAGAAAGTGGCAACGGCGTAAATACCTTTTGTTTCGTTTTCACCTCAACATAAAAATTCGCCGAATATGGAATCACTCGCTTTTCGCAGCAATTTTTGCATTGCTTTGTTATCGCTTCTCGTCTATTGACAGGTCCTCTCAAAATCAGGAATACCAGCAGCGGATATTTTGTGTGGTGCGCGAAGCCATCTCATTCCAGCCACCCTAATCTCTCCCGAGCTGTTGTCTCTCATCCAAGGAGAGAATAGATTAGACAAAAATTGGGCGGATGTCGGATTGCCATTTGCTACGATACGCTAATATTTTGACATGACCCTCTCCACTGGACGAAAACGAATACCTGACGCAGTTCTTTATCTCGCATTCGTTGTAGAAAGACAGGTGCGCCAAGGACATTTGCGCCATAGTTGTGAAATCGACAGATGTACAATCTGTGACTCCACAATTGTCAATTCCATGATTATGGGTGGTCATGACACCCTTGTCTTTCATTCTGCAGAGAGACAAGCCAACGTCATCTTCTCTGAGTGGTTATCGCTCCTTTTTGCAAGGGATGCAGTGCATAACATAGGCCCAATGTGACAATAGGGACGGATGTGTGGTCTTCTTGTAGGAATTCTCACTACTGAATTGTCTCTACTTGTCGGCCACCTCTTACAATCATAGACAACCGTTAGAGGGGAGTTAGGGCAGTCACAAGGGTCTACTGTCACTCTGTATTTCGCTGTGAACAGTCACGTAACTGCGATGCGAAGACCCTCGGGATCTTTGGTATTTTCCCACCTCTGTGGTGGCGATGTGTTTTCCATTAGATTTACGAAATGTGAAAAATCACGCAGGTCGCATTGCAGTTGGAAGAATACAGTGATCTCGCAGCTGAATTGGACTTACTAGAATCATTTTGCAATCGAGCTTCGGCATACAACGTAGATCGTCTTTCAGAATAATATTGTGCCCCTTAGTCAAAGTATTATTGGTTCGCAAGTTATGTCAGCACGATTGCAGACATAGGTAGATTCTACAAGGTGACAAATGAGCCACTGGGACAATCTAATGACTCCTCCATTGCGATTGTAGTTGCCCTTTGTATCTGATGTGTGATGGATGAAATACAGCTGAACCATGGATACTTGCAGCATAGTTCTCGTTGTATTGTATCCATTGCACAATTATCGCGTCCGTGGCTCGCTTGAATTTCAGCCTTGTGATGACCGTTTGTCGACGCTCAGAAGTTCATTTCACTGCCTCCTTTCAAGATTTGATCTTTTTCTGATAATCATTTTCGTGATTTCATCTCCCTCGTTATACGAGCCTTGTAACTATGTTTGGGCGATTGACTTAGTAAGTGCACTCCCTGTTTCTAACTCCCCTCTACCTTGCCGTTCTCCTCCGATAATTGACGAACACACGACGTAGCGTTTGAGACATCTAATGTACTTTCTCAGTCAATCGCTCAACCATAATTGCAACACTCTTAAATTTTGAACTCTTAGTTTACTGATGCCGAGTTCAAACCAAGCCTTTCTAATGACGCTACAACACAACAACAGATTTGCGAATTGGGTAATATTAGCTTCAATATAGGTTGTGTCCTATAACAGCCGTTTTGAGAGCTCAAATTCTCGGATCTCTGCTTGTTAGTCCAACCTTCCTTCGCCCAAAACAGTGGGAGGGGAAAGGAAAACATACGAGATTCCTCTTCTTCAGTCGCCTTATTCCCCTCCCTCTCCTTCAAATGAAATGAATTACGAGTAGTCCTGCCTGGTATCTTCTAAGTTTGGCACTTTGGGTGCAAATTCGGATATGTTTCACTGATCGTAAAGTTGTATCTTTCGCGAAACTTATCTAACCAAAACTAGCTACTGACCCTTGACAACTGACAGCTGTTTTCCAGATATTTGCGCTTTATTGCTAAAATCGTACTCCTGAGCGATGATTATGCATTTTTCGCGATTATGACGTCACTATTCTTCTGTCGCTTGCATCCCTCATTCCGCTCCTCTTCTCCTTTTGTGAAATGAGTTACCGAACAGTCCTAGTTGATACCTCCTCATTCTTTCATCCAGACGCAAAAAGGACGACATGATTAGAGGAGGGTTCCCCATTTTTCCTCATTGAGGCCAGTGAGAATTGGAACAGCCCCAATTACCTCGAAACAGTCGTGAATGAGTGCGAGGGCAGACCGCTCTGGAGAGATTAGTGAGGTGTTCGAGAACGAATCTTCACCCCTAACCCCACTGAAGTAATCTGAAGGGGTTCGCACGTTCCTTTAATTTTGAACGCACGATTTTTCCAGTCCTGACAATTCACATGTCTGCTATTATCGACAGTAAAGAAACAGAGAAACGCAATACTGAACTAATTCTCATTCTCTCGCTTCGCACGTTCGCTTTTGCAGTGTCAGCAGGCAATTTTTCATTTTTAAAAGCACTGAAAATGCTGTTCAAATTGTCACAATTCATCTAATTAAGCCAATTCAAAGGCCAGATTTACTTCTCTTCTAGAAACATATGTGAAATCTAAACTTATTGTCAGAGAAACGATGAAATAGAAACTAGATCAGGCAAAGTCGTCAGCCAGATTTAGTGTTCGTTTGGATACTTTTATGAGTCCGCATTACCACTATGGCACAGTAGACAATTGCGCCAACGCTGTCCTCATCGTTAAAGTGTCCATGGCGTTCCAGTCGGAGCACGATGACTGTCTAGTCAAATTCCCTGGTCTCCTAACTATTTGTTCTCTGTCTTTCTTCCTCTTCCCGGAATGATGTAGGTAAAGTGGCCTGAAACGTTCATTTGAACCCGGATCCCAATTGTTTCTCAAATGAGTGCATCCTCACTTTTCTTCGAATTGTTCTGAGGACGAGGCCAATTTTATCCCGTGCAGCTCATTATTTTGTCAGTTCTCTGTCTCATGCGAGGTTCCGGCCAACTGTTTTGAGAGACAACTATTCACTAGAGTATAATGATGATGAATGACAGCAGTTCCTTGCTGGAGGAAATGCCTCGGCTAATAACTGCATTATTATAGCGCGTTTGTACTATGGTTAGCGGTTTGACTACTTAATGGGTTATGCATCATAGAGTATATGTATATATATTCAAATATAATATATAGTATCCTTGAAACATAACCCATATAGATCTGCATTCGGCTTTTCTTGCAGGAATTCAGGACCAGACAGACATATGTCATCTTCCTCTTGTATTGTTGACTCGGCTCACATACCGTAGCACATTCAGCTCTTTGAAGATTAGGTGGGTAGTTACTAATTCTGCAGCCGCATAATATGTTGTGGTACAGACTATTCTTGCTTTATGTCTCGTCTACTGTTACCAGTAAGACAATCATTATAGATTTCTCGTGTTTTCCTATTCCCATGCCAATCCTAACAGAACTTTTACTCAGATACACTTTTCACATTTTTATGAAGCATGTCGGACTCACGAATGGTTGTTAGAGAAACGGTGAATTAGCACGAGATAAATCACAATCGTCAGCGGAACATAAGCCTCGTACTAGGTATATCATTGGGTTGGGATGCGTAATATGATCAGAACCACCACTCTATCGAGATTGAGATACATGATGTGTGTGGTGTGATTACTATTTACTAAGGAACGCATTACGTAATTTCTGAGCTCCCCCATTTTCTTACGATAGTCTGTCGAAATTACAGGTGACCGCTCCGATGAGATTGGGCATGTAAAAATTACGGAATGTGTTCGCCACTATTATATTTACCCATCGCGGTCATATTCCATTTCTTAATCTTTCGCCACAAACAGGAACTGAAAAGGTTGCACAAGCATTCAATTAGCAACGTACACACACATGTTTTTCTACGAACAGCGCTCCACTTCTGCCACATATCTGGCATGAAAAGTCAGATTTTACCTTTGGAATATTTTTTCGATATCGCCAAAACTCAAAATATCCTCCCCCGCCCAATCACTATGCTCCCTGCAAGCACTGCAAGGGAGTGCGAATCGCTTGCACTTAGGGTATGAGCGTTCCTCCTCCCGCTCCCACAAGTTTCCACGCACCCAAAACGTTTCCGGAATCCAGCCAATTTTTCGATTCAAAATGTTTGTTCTGGTTCACTCTTCTTCTCTAAAGTTGGATTATGCTGACAAGGAGATCTTACCATATTTTGACCATATTCGTTCTCATTTTGGACTAGCGTTGGCAGTTTGTAGGCGAGATCAGTTAAGTTTCACGAATGCAAGTTTAATATATAGGAACACAATATAACACACCACTATAGAGATAAGTGAAACATAAACGATTGTGTGTACAAGCAGCCAACCCTGTTTTGGACTCTATGTTGATGATATCCATTCCTGCTTAATATTCGCACGAAATCCCGCACTCCAGACGGCGAATATGGTCAGATATGCATAGGATGCATACATTCTTAAGCAGATTAACTAGTGCTCTTAAGCTTGTACTGCTTAAACCAATGATCGCCTTTTCAACTACAACCATGTACAAAATACACGGAAGATTCACAAATTATCTATTTTCTAAATTTTATGTCTTCATTTTATTCATCGCAAACCGAGTTGATATTACGATTACGAACAATGCATGCGGCCGGACTGTGCCTAATCTTGCTTATTCGCGTGCCAATTCGTTTTTTCTCTGACCACCAGTCGTGATTTCTCATATGTTTCGGCGTGGAAGTAAAACTTCAAATTGGTTTATAGCACTGATTCCTGTTTTGTTTTGTGTGCTTCTCAATACCAAATAATTAGTCTTGAAAACTAAAGCCATCGATGATGCCATCGGTTCTGTTTTTGTTGTCTCAATCACCGCTATTTTGCCTCGTATACAATAAAGGCTGTATCAGAATGAATAAAATATAAGCCTGTTGTGAAAGGGATCGCATTATGGAACGTTTTCTGTCTGTCTTCTCGTTCGGATCTGTTATCTAAGACGAGAAAGGCTGTCCGACGCGTACAGATAGAAACGTTGCATGATGCTATCACTAGCCGGAGCGGGCACCATGCATTCATGGCGCATCATTGGAAAGCATCATCAGAATGCTAAATCGTGAGATAGGCGTCAAAGTTTCCGATTTATTGCTCGCAGCTCGGCACATATGGAATTCCTTATGTTTTCATATTCCTCAAACCTGAATACTAAAAGAACAGCTACTCAGACGCATTTTTCATTAGTTTATGAAACATATCCGAAAAAGAAATTAATTGAATAACTGAATCTGAAATCATGACCGGTGGTCAGAGAAACGACAAAAAGAAAAAAGCCGCAATGATTCGCTGATGGTTCCCAGTGGGGCGTCTTATTAGGGTCTCTTAGTCCTTTCGTTATGCCTCTACTCTCAGCGATTGTCTATAAAATGCAGACACAACCGCATCTCAGAAAGTTGAGTCATGACCAATGCACTAAAATAGTCCCTTGAGACACCTAATTTCCTATTCTTCCAATTTTGCCCATTTTTACTGTACAAATACCCATGTCCAGTCTTCTTTCCACGCAAGGACACGTGTTTTGCGTGGCACCAGCTGTGTCGTTTCCCCGTCTGGTAGTAATGAACAGGGTGAGCGAGAGAGTGCGCGGTCAGGAGAGAGTACAGGTGGTCAGAGGGAAGATGGAGTATGTCCAGTGAAGAGGGAACATAGATAGGGCCTTGTCCGGTGTATGGTACCTACAGGATGATGAGAATTCCTTCTTCTGTCTTTCCGAAGAGAACGAAATTAGGGAGATATCTAGTAGTATTGTTGGTAGTTTGACGGGTTATGTTTCACAGAGTGTATGTATATTTTCAAACATGTTGTAGCACTGAAACATTATCCATAAAATAGCAAACTGCCAACCATAAAATCTAGGAACCAGAAATATATCATGAGTTTGCAATGGTTTCAGCACTGCCTACTGTAAAATAATATTCCGGAATTCAGATGGGTTTCTAGAACGGCAATTTTATGCGGAAAGTGCATGTCTCATTTGTCTAACAACTCCAACGAGCGATGGTCTCTCGCATGTGATTGTCATTCACTTCGAGGTAATTTCAGGAATGAGAACTGCATAAAATTACCTTTCGGGAAACCTAATTCGACACATTCAAGATGTGTCTTTTCCTTCTTTAACAGTCTCCTTCGTTGCTCCTGGTTCCTGTTTTCGCACACTGTCCACGCGTTTTCCCCTCCTCTGTTCTCCTTTGCTCCGTGATGAGCAGCATCTCTTCTCGCTCGAACGAATCGGGAAACACTGAATTCAGCTATGTTTGGCAGTATGACTAGTTCATGGGTTATGTTTCAGGCCTACTATATATTTGAAGATATACCCTCTGTGAAACATACCCCGTAAAGTAGTCAAGCTGCCAACCTAAGATCCAGCCACCTATGTAAACCAGAACCAAACAGACGCTCCTGAAATGACATTTGTTATATTGGCGCGATTGTTCCGTCTGTTAATTTCCTTGTACACCATGCTGAGTTTGCGTGGCCATTTGCTGCACAGTGGCGAAATATCCGGATGTGACATCATTTCTATAGTCCGTATTTCATCATGATAGCGCGAATGTTCCCAGGAAAGAAGGCAAGAATATGCATAAAGCCCTTGAATCCGTAGTCCATGAATTCGATAGATAGCTGTTCCAAGAGAGATCCGAGAGTCTAGAGTAGTTGCGAGGTCATTATCCGGTCATTTGCATTCTTTTTGCAGCAGTTCCCTCCCTCTAACGAGAACTACTCGAATAGGGAAGGCAATCCGAGTCAATTTGCGGTCCTTCCCAACTACTGAGCTGTTTTTCTTTTCCTCATTTCAACTATTATGCATCCTGACTAGACAGCTGCTTTTTTGGGCATACTCGCTCATTCATCCGTGCGTTTTCACCGCTTCTCTGACCCCGCTCTTGCTTCTGGATTTGTTTCAACTGTGTGATATAGATATGCGAAAGGGTAACAGTTCAATTGGAATGCATAATACATCCCGCTATTGAAGGGTAGGTGCCCCCTGTAGGATGAGACTTGTGAAACCACACTGATCGATAATTGGACTAACCCATAGTGACTTACGGTGTTCTCGGCACTGTTGAGGGTTTCGAGGAAGCATCTAGTAAGGATCGACTTTTAGAACACATTTATATTTTATAGTGCGAGCGGTTATCTGACATTCGTCAGACGCAACTACTCGCCAATGCAATCAGAGAAAAAAGATACAAATTCGCTCAAAAGTCGTTCCCTACTTCCAAAGAGGGAGGACTAACCAAGCAAGACTGGCAGTGCTATTACTTTTACGCATATGTTTCAAAGCTACCAAATATTCTAAGTTATAAATTTCAAGTCAATACACTCCTCGATTCTTATCCTTACAATTACATGTCGGATATTCTGATACAATCAGTGAACCCTCGAGAAGCTTATGCAGCAGTGCGGGGCTATTTCAAGCTCCTTTTCCGTAGATTTGCACTCTCCTCAGCCTCTTTTCCGCCAATCAGTAGTCTCCCTTCAAAACTGAGGAGGAGGCTCACTCAAAGTTCGCACCATTTCGCACGTTCGCCTTCCCGCCCTCTGCCCCTAACAATAAGGTTGACCGATTGACTACATCATTGGTTATGTTTCACAGAGGGTAAACGACATAGTAGCCGTGAAACATAACCGATAAAGTAGTCAAATTGACAACCGTATTTCGCACGTTCTACTTCCCGTCCCTCCTTGCCTCCTCCTTAACTCCTTCAAGAGGCGACGACCTAAGGGAGAAGTCGCTCTGTCTCTCTGCACTTTCTCATGTTCCCATACTCTCTCGCCCCTGTCCAATCTTCCTCCACCCCCTAAATCTTCCCGTGTTCACAATTAACATGCATCGTCGTCCCCTCCCGCCGCGAATAGGGGCCCGCTCGCAACATGTTTCTTCCTCTGGTGTACCAGGGTTTTTATACTGGTAAAAATACATTGTTCATTGGCATAATCTGTGCGAAGTTGTGTTGTTGCTTGTCGAACGTACAGACAACTGGTAAAATCAGGACGGGATGAAAAACGCGAGCGGCACGGATACTTGGTGAAGTGCTTTCGCTCATTATCATGGCGCAAATGCCCATGGTGCTCTTGTCTTTCACCCTAGCTGAATAGTTGTTTTCATAACCACTTCCGATAACCGTTTTCATGCATACCAAAAATTTTATCCTATCGATGATAAATGCATCTAATTGGGGTTCAAAAGGGTTAAAAGGTGCATTCCTAATATCCGCAGTACTGTTTACTGTTATCTCTACGGACATTCGACGAATAAGAGAAGTACTTTTTTACCGTTTAAAAATTCCTAGGATGTAAATAATGGATGTTATTCGGCTATATCCGCTCTTCAGTCTTGTTCTTTTGATCTCGTGAAGAGACAAGGACGAGAAAATTACCGGCGTGATTCAAGTCATTTCCCCGGACAACCCACTTCCGTCCTCCTGTTTCCGAATACGATCAGAATTTGGGTCGGCAACTAGCATGTGAGATTTGTTTGGTTACTATAGACTCGCCTTAGCGGACTGACCGGTAGGTGATGCCTCCCTAAGGGGTTAAGTTCCTGAATACCGGTGCAACTTCAACTTTATCGGTTATGTTTCACGAAGGTTATAACCTTGATGACGAAGGATCACTGAGGCACAATTTCTCCTACAAATAGCTAAAACTAATCCGAATGCCGTGTTTACATCCGTTCGTGTCCGTTTTCTATCTTAGTTCAAGCACGAGAAGAGCAATCACGCAGGAGGGGAGGGGATGACCTTTCTGTGAATATTTAGCCTCAAAATGTCAATTTCTCGTTCGAGTCGCATTCCTGAAGACATTCACGATAAATCGCGTGTCCCATCAATCTTTTCGCGCATTCGAGTCTTCCTCGTTCCATTGATGACTCTTACTGTGGTTGGCAATTTGACTGCTTTATGAGTTATGTTTCATTGGGGGTATATATTCTAATATATCGGCCTTGAAACATAATCCAAGAAGTAGTCAAACTGGCGACCATAACTCTTACATAACATCAATCCGAGCATAGGTTTGTCTGTGAGCCAGCTCAGTCTATACTACTATATACTGTTGCGGAATTGTTCGTGATGCATCGCAGTTTTTATTCACCATTATTCCTAGGCATGTGGCACTTTGATCCACACATCATTCACGAGTATATCCCCAAATCGTAGCTCATCTGACCATTTCATCGCTATATCACGAGAAGCGTATGTTCGTCATTCTAAGATCTTGTTCCTTTAACATAGATCTTCTCAGAGAGTGATCTATGTTAAAGGAACATAGATCGCAGAATGAACAGAGGGTGCTACAGCACTAGTCGCAAATCGATAGGAAAACATTTTTCCCATACTATATCGACCACGCTGATCACGATGGCGCGCTTCATTTCGCATGAAAATGCTTCATTGATTTTATATGCCCTCAGGGCATATTTCTTATTTTCCCG